>JBBPDC010000019.1:12478610-12507277 GCA_037974485.1 Hemigrammopetersius urotaenia
TTGTCTGACTGTTTACTTAATTAAAAGAGACAATAATAATTAAATAAATTAGTTTAATATTTAAAAACTAAAAACTAAAAAAATAAATTAAAAAAATAAAATTAAAAAAAAAGGTCATCATGAATGATGATAGCACAGCTATACACACATCTGTGTTATCTGTGTTACTGACAGGCCGGGAAGAAAAAAAAGCATAGTACAATGCACAAAAACAACATATTCCTGACGTTAACCTTCCTATTACTGCTAATGTTAGCTAGTAAATAAGCGTTGCTCTATCAAGGTGCTAACTTCGGCTAGTAAATGGCTAGCAAGTATCAGAGACAGTTTAGAACTCAAAACAGAGACTTACCTTCATAGTTGTGTATGTAGCTGGACACAAACAGTTTAAAGCCTGTGTCGTTTTTTGACGTAGTCTTCAATGCGGCCTGAATGCGAATCACGTGGTTTTCCACTATCCTTGGCAGGTCCTGCAGCGATCGAGTGGAAAACACCATAGCTAGTGTGCACCGGAAATACTGAAGCTGGCTGAAATGCCAGAACAGAAATCGGCGGCATAATAGGCTATTCATTCGCCAAAAATAGGAAGCACAGGAGTTTATTTCCTGATCACCAGCCCATGAAACATTAATCTGCGGCACATTACTTATTTTCTTTACTGACACGTGTCTGGCTCAAATCTTTAAACTTCTCCCTTTTTAGCTTTGTGTCAGTGTGCAGTGTCAGTGGATGAGATGGAGAGAAAGCGAAAAGGGGTGCAGAGAAACTGCCAAAGAAAAACAAATAGCCACTTCAGGCAGACGCTGCCAAATGTACCAAAATTACTAGCTGTTTGCAAAGTTATGGTGATAAAACAAACTAATAAAACAATTGTTTTACAGCCACACTAGTTTGTCTTATTACCTTTATGAATGAAATAAGCTAATAATAACATCAGTGTTACCGGTAGGAGAACGGCTATTTACACATTGTGTACATTTACTATAGCAATAGACCTTTAAGTTAGTTCTTTTGTGTCTATCATGCTGAACTAAATCGTCTTAATGATAGTGAGAGCATTACTTTTTGACCCCCATTAATCAACATTAAAAGTGAGACAACAGTCTATTATTGGTTGTTGGGTGAGTAGTAGGCAAATTTTGGGGCATGGTGTTAGAGGCAGCTTTTCTGTAGGTATTTATGAACATCCACACTTTTTTAAATCTCTCTCTCTCTCTCTCTCTCTCTCTTTCTCTGTCACATAGGCACACATACATACCCTCTCTTTTTCCCAGAAAAGGTTCAACTGCATAATTTTTTCACAATTCCACAGTTTATTGATTACTACTTTGTTGAATACTACTTTGTTGAATACTACTTTTGTTGAATACGACTTTGTTGGTATACACATTAATGGAAGTGCCAAGGATGGGTAAATTTATGTTCTCCCTCAAAATGCCAGGGCCGTTTTTTTGTCCCAGTCCACCCCTGCTCAAACCTGTCCTTTTGAATCTATGTTTTAAAGTGCTAACTATGTCAGTGAGCCTTTTGAAAACAAATGCTCATACTGAAAATACGGTCGGCTGATAAAGACTAATGATGTACCCCATGGTGGGCAGAACCACAGGGATAAACATGAATTTGACCCACCTCTTTTCAAATAGTTCCCACCACTTCCTGATTGAGTTCAGGCTGCTTACTAAAAAACTCCACTCCGCTGATCACACAGACCATCAAGCACAAGCCAGAGAATCAAACTCAAATGCACAGCCAATTCATCATCATTCTTTATTTAAACTCAGGTTTTACGTTGAAGGAGAACCAGATTTTCAGTAGAGCTGAGTGTTACAGGGGACAACAACAGGATGGTGACAAATTATGTGGAAGTAGGACAATGAGGAGAAAATAAATAAATAAATAAAACAACAAGAAAGAAAATAAATTGCAAAACAATAGTAGTAATGATTAAAATTGTGTTATATATTTCCCAAACAGTGGAAGCTGAGTCACAATTTGTTCTCCCACAATGTGACATTTACTAAATGTCAGTTGTAGTGTTTCTTACTGATATTATACTAAGCTACTAGTTGATGCGCTTAAGAGATGAGGGGAGAAAACACTCAGCCCTCAGAACTTTTAGGCTGTCCTGATTATTTTAGGCTATTTTAGGCTCAGTGCTTCTGAAGATCACAAAATTTGTGGTCCGTGACAGATATAAAGCAAAGATATTATTTTTTAATCTATTTATTGCACTCATATGGACCAAGACCCTGTGCTTACTGCATATTAAAGTAATGCATACCTGTTATGTACCCACCTTCACTATAGCAGACTACCCCTTTGACACAGTGCTAATAGTAGAGCCAATGAACTAATAAGATCATCGAAGTCTAACTAAGACAATCTATAAGGCAAATCTTGCAACTTGGCCTGGATCTTTCCCTGGTAAAATGTGGTGTAAAAATTTAAGCAAACAAACAACCAAATAAATGGCTTATTTTCACAAAGCCAAATTTCTGTCACTAGGGGGAATCAAACTAAATTAACAGACTTTTCATTTGCTGAAAAATTTCTCAAGCTTACTATGGTTATGAAGATTGATTATAGGTCAAATTAAGGAAAAAACAAAGCAAACATTCGCTCTGGGTGTTTCTCCATGGAGCCTGAAGTGTTATGCAGGCCCTAGGGGAGTAATCCTCAACCCTATACAATCAGTCTTGCGCCTGCAGCTGCTGACTCCGGGGATATTTCACAGCAGCTCGAGAATATATCCACCGAAGAAACCCAATAGAAACGGGATTTAAGATGGAGGGAGAAGAGGAGCCATCTCTCTTTGAACTTAATCTGCAAGGCAACACAAACTGGCAATAAAGCGGAGTTTATGACACCCTCAGAGATGTGTTTCATTGGCTTCTCCATCCTGCTCTGACACACAAAGCCCTGAGTTGCCTGAGTCAGCCACACAACTAATCGCCCATCTCTTCCCACCCCGCATCAGCCCCCTTTTGTTCCTTTTAACCCCGCTGTCAAATTTAGACCCGAGGAGGGCGGCAGTGGACAGTGCTCGGAACAGATGCAGCCCAGAGATAGCAAGTTTTCAGAAGGCAGAGTGTGTGTGGGTGTGTGTGCAGGTGTATGTGTGGTTGTGCATGTTTATGTAAGAGTGACTGTGTGTGGTGTCATGAGTGTGTTTATGTTTAGCAAGCTGTTTTTTTCCAGTCATTTAATCCAGTCCCTTAGTTAAGTAAACTGTATATAATTTACAGGCCCATATCATGGAAAGCTAAATGTTCTGCTTTTTCTGTGAAACTGTAAGAAGAGCAATAGTAATGAAGGTGCTAATTGACAATATACCTCCTATGTCTTAAGGAAGTAAAAAATAAATATACATTTAATCAAGCTTTAAAATTGTTTCATACACCACAGAAAATCTAAATGTTTCAACCCTTAATATTTATTTATTAATTTATTTGTTTTGCTTTGGATTTCTGCTGAATGGTTTTCCTTTTGAAACACTATTTTTACTACCCACTCAAATTATAATGCAGAAAATCATAAATATTTCCTACACAAATGTTCAGAGTAAGGTTGACACTGAAAGTGAATGTTTGTACAATTGAACTGTTGATATATAAAAAGGCAATGAAATGACTTTCCTGAGAATTCTAGGCTTTATCTTATGTTCATTAATAACAACAACAACAACAACAACAACAACAACAATAATACTACTACTTCTACTACTACTACTCCTACTCCTCCTACTACTACTCCTACTACTTCTACTACTACTACTCCTGCTACTACTACTACTGCTACTACTACTCCTACTACTACTACTACTCCTACTACTTCTACTACTACTACTCCTACTACTTCTACTACTACTACTCCTGCTACTACTACTCCTGCTACTACTACTCCTGCTACTACTACTACTACTAATAATAATAATAATAATTATTATTATTATTATTATTATTATAATAATAATAATGATAGTAGTAGTAGTAGTAGTAATTAACACCACAGAGTATTTGTCAGTCAGTGTTAATTCAAAAACAAAATAAATTTAAACAATACATTTTAAAATGGCCACATTCAAATAGCAAAAAAATCTTTATATGCCCTAACCCACTGACAAAACACTGCACTGGAAAATTAGACTACTTAGTGTGAGAGCCCTCTTGAGAGTGTTGTTTGCTTTCTTTCATTTCACTCTCACTTCAGCAAGCTCAGTCACACAAAACGTGCCAATAGTGCCAATAGTTCAGGGCACAGCACACAACCTACGACACTCACTAACCGAGGGTCCACAGCCTTATTTTGTCAGAGGCAGGAACAAAGTCTAAGGCATAAGGAGAGGTTGGAAAATGAAGAAAGTATTAAATGACCCCTTTTTTCCCTCACACTTGTTCTATGGAAAACACTCACATCCCTGTTTATTGTTGTGGTGCAGATTCAAAACCTAAAACGAAAGAAAGAAAGCGGCCTTGCCATCTCAGCAGCACAAATTGCCCCTTTCTTGGAAAGAATTGATCACAGAAAGGTCAGGCAGGAGGTGTTGTGAGAGGAAAAAATATTGACATCCCTGTTAAAATGGGGGCCAAATGGGACCCAGTGTGACAATATCCTTAAAGCAGTAGATAACAGGAAATGTCAATACAGCTGAAGTCTGCAGCCACTAATTAAAGAATGCAAAGGTAAAATTCAAAGTTGGAGCAATAATGATCAGCTATCTTCCAGCTTTGGCAATTTTGGCACAGGAGATGGGCAGCTATGAGAAGGGTATGGAAATGTATTTTTATGACCACTATACTTAATATTGGATTTGTCATTTAGCAGGAGCTCGTGGAGCTTTTAAAACATCGGACTGTGTACGAGCCATCAGTATTCCCATAATGAATGCCACTGAGTCCCTGAGCACACATAAGCTACTGCCATATCCATCAGTCAGCGCCTACAGTCACCATCATGCTGTCACACATACACAGACATAGACACAGACACTGTCCCCCACAAACACACACACACACAAACACACACACAGACACACATAAACACAGATTTCTCAAAAGAGGCCCTCTGACATTCACAAATATAGACAAAACCTACAGACAATATGCTGCAGTCAATAGTAAGAAAATTAAAATTCTATAAGCAATGCAAATCTGTCTCTCTCTGCCCCCACCTCATGAAAGATTCAAATCCATCTCGCTTTCAGTTCACAGATTTCCAATACCAACACTGAAATGTATCTCATGTGTGCAGTATCCATCAAAATAAGTCACATTTGCAATACAATAATGGTAACTGAATAGACATGGTCTATGAAATGAAATAGCAATATCACCTGAAATGGCATCCTCTGACCAAGTGTCTTTGCAACATCGCAGCAGATTCCTTGTGAGCGCCTTAAATCCTCTTTCACAATGCCCATGCTTCCTGCTACTGTCGCATTCCTAAAGTTAATTAGTAATGATTGTTCAGTATATCTTGTATATTTTTTAATCTTTATCCTTTCTTTGCCAGGAGGCTAATGCTTTGTAGCAGTTAGAGCACTCTGCTCTGAAGGTAAATCACAAGTCTACATAATTAGAATAATGAAATGCTTGATTGCCACCACCCCCCCCCCCAGGTGCCCATTTGGCTAAAACTGTGCTTCGTGAGGGCATGTGATGATTGCTAAAGCACTTTGACACCGCAAGGAGTAATTAGCCATATTACAATTGGAAGTAATAGGCGTCATAAAATTGAATCCTGAACTCCTTCTATATTTCATGAGATGGAAGCTTTTTATAGACCCCGATGGGCCCAGGGCCACTGGAGAGACCAGGGTGCCTCAGCACTAACAAAGAGGAGAACTGAAAAGGGGAAAATATGGAAGGAAACAGAGCACTTCTGTCAGGATAGTCCTGATTATACCTGCACATCATTTATAGAGATGTAATTTCTTTGCCTAGCCGGTGTGTGAAAAAAGAATAATTTTGAGGAGGTGGATGTGTCTGCCCTAAGCATGTGTATATAATAAAAATGGAACACTTTCTTCACATTTTTTTCAGAGACTACTAGCAGATGGCACACCTTCATTTTCAAAATTAAAATGAAATAGAATAAGTAAATGTAATACTGTATTGGCTGCCTTTAAATTTGCATGGAATTTAATAAAATACCTGTTTTATTTCTACTGGTTATTAAGAATATATATATATTTTTTTTTATTTTAAGTGATCATACGTGAACACACCACAGCACACAGTGTGAACAGCACGAAATACTTCCTCTGCATTTAACCCATTCACAAAGTGAAGCAGGGGGCAGCTACGAACACAGTGCCTGGGGAGCAGAGTGTGGGGACGGTACCTTGCTCAGGGTACCTCAGTGGTCCCTAGCCCTAACCACTAGGCTACCAAAAAATATGGGTTTGCAAAAATATATTTGAAAACTTTTTATTCACTTTTTAAAAATCCAAACAGGACAAAAGTAATGCTCATACTTAAATGACACTTTGCATATATTTACAAAACATTTTGATATGAGCATCCTATTAAATTATAATAGACAATTCTGAAACCTGCTATTACAATAAACAATAATATGAGTAAGAAATGAAACATTTCTATGTGGGTGGTGGGGTTAGTAGACACCCATGAGGTTAAAAAGAAACTGGGCCTGAATTACTCATTAATTTCATTCTAAAATATAAATGTATGTTGTTTATTGAAGAACATTGTGTACTATATACAGTAAAATATATAAGTATCTTATTATTGGTGGGGGAGGCACAGCTGTAAAACAGTTACAGCTAGCTTTTGTTAGCTTAGTTTCAGAAAGCTAGCTAATAGTAGAGTTTGAAAAAAAATGAAAAAATATATTTTATAAAAAACTCCAAGACAGAATGCCTTTTTATGACCGGTGGCCTATTTTAACATTTTAACACAATTTCATTTCATTACAAAATATATTGTAATGAAACAATAAGAGTTTTCAACTTTTTGACTTTCAGTCACTATTGTTGTGCTGGCGATGACTGTGGCTGCACCCATTGCCACACCCACTTTTATGACATCACCCCCTATGACATCACCCCCTGTGTGTTTGTTTGGTCAGTGTGTTTTACTTGTGTATCCAGCTGTACCATTATGGTCCAAGCATGTGACCCTTCTCCACCACAAGCAGTTCATCTGTCAGTGTCAGAATAATCTAATTCTATAAACATAATCACAGCAGTCTGTTGTGATGGACTCTGAATGATTTCCCCTCTGGGAAAAAAAAGGTTTCATATAGGCTCCTACATCTCTGACAATTCAGTCAAACCCAGATAGAGTGGAGAGCCACGAGGCAAATGTGGGCGATTGATGTCAACCTGTCGGTGAACATCATTGTGGTGCTGCCTGATAATGAACAGGATTCTGATTACTGAGCCCATTTGTCAAACAATCCAGCTATAGTTCCATTAAATGCAATAAAAAGTGACAGATCATTGATAGCAGACAGGGTCTGGCATGATGCAATATAAGCTGCCAGTGTTCTTTGTAGATATGTTCTTTTGAAGTGGCCTAGGATATTTTGGGTTGCAGGAATAAAGGGGTATAATGTAGCATCTATATTAAAGTTATCTGTATTAGTGAATTACTAATCAGCCAACTATGTAGTGAAACTGTCCATTTTCATACACATTCTAAGGAGGGTATCTACCGTGTTTGATTAGGATTCCTTTACATGCTGAAAAAGTCTCCACAGCATGAGGCCTTTATCTTGGCCCACTGTTAAAACATCACAGCTAATTGTAATAGCCTATTAAATGGTGCATATAGCCAATTACATGAATATTTATATATTTTTCATAACCAAGACTTGTTAAAAGAAGTGTGTAATTCAGAGAGAGTTCAGTTTGTACTTTCTCTGGCTATAACACAATGTATACACCATAATACCCTGCCTTGTCCATCAAAAATCACAGAAAACCCAGCAACTAATTAGACCGCACTCTTGCCCAGACTCGAAACTCCTTATAGTGATAATCCCAGCTGATGCATCTGGGGTGGCTGAGTCATCGACTGAGAAGCTCAGCTTTTGTACATGAGAACACAATCGACCATAGCGCTGTGGCTTCAATGGAACAAGAACTTCAGTGGGTTTAAAGCCAGCACTGTGATGGGAGAGGGCATGATCACAACAAAGACACCACTGATGTTCTGTGAAGCTACTGAGGGATGGGTGTTTAATTAGCCCCAGTTAAAGATCAGCGAAAACCTCTGAGACTTTGTCTTTGGCCGGGATAGTTTCTCACAACTAACTGGGAAAACAAGTGTTTTTTTCCAACGATATTTTATTTGATTAAAACATTTGCTTCTTTCTGTGTAACCATAACAAATCTTAGTATAAAAATGTATGCCATTGCTACCAAGCTGATTATCACTATTCTTCCAAACAGTACAACAAAAGCTAAAGCATATCGTCAGTGGCAGCTGAGCTTTACATCGTATGGTTTCATGATGAATGGACCAATAAAAAATAGTTTAAAATAAGTTTGAATACTGTTCCTTTACATTCATGCACATTAAAGATAAGGAGTATTCAAACCAAATAAAGTCATGTGAAATGGTAAATTATTCAGAAACATGCTAATTTCTTTATAGAGATGGTGATAGGGACCAAAGGTGTTTATTATGATTATTATTAACAACCCATAAACCTGTTTTTGTCTTTCAAACATGCGGCATGTGTTTTAAAAATATGTTTTAGGCCAAACCCTTACATTCTTTGAAGCTTTTAAAGGCATTATGCACTTCTCTATGAAAGTTTCTCTATAAGAGCATCTTAACAAGCTAGTCCTTAATTCATTTTAAAAAGTGGTGGATTTTCGCTTTGAAATGGAGCCTTGTGGGTAAGTGAAAAGTACTATATCATACTCCATTAAATGCTTGCAGAACTCACACACCTGCTCACCTCACTCAACCTTTATTAAGCACTTGTGCATCCAGCTACAAGTGCACACGCGTCACCTGAACTAAACACCCAGCAGTGCCTGTAGTGGCTCGTCACTGAGTACATTTATGCGTGTTTCAGTCCGTGGACAATTGCTTCCCAGAGCATCTGTCAGGGGAGCGAGAGAACAGTGATGACATATGGCACGTCTAATTAGTGTAAACTCATTTCAATTCCCCACCTGAGAGAGCTGTGGAACGCAGCAGACCCTGTTCTCTGTCAGGGGCCTGGTAAAACTGAGGTTCGGTGGGGTTTCCAGCCTAGTTAACCTGGGCTATGCTCACCATACTGCATTAATGAGTGGGTTTTCGAGCCACCTGAGCCAACCTCACAAAGGAATTTCAATTCACACGAGTGAGGATCACTCTGCAAACAGCAGCTGTTGGTTAGATTTGACTTGCAAAGCTCGTCCATATTAGCCTTGTCCTCGTGTTCCTGAGGCCTGTTCAATTGGAATAAATGTCCGAAATATTCACTCCACACCAGAATGGGTGCAAACCAAGCCGCACCCTGACACCTACTTGGCCATTTCTGACATAAAGAGCGTAAGTAAACTCAGTAACCTGTGTTTGCACTACAGAAGTACAGTCAGCATGTGTCCCAATGTGAGATGAGCTGCATTCAAATACTATATCTGGTAATACTATACAAGGCCAGTAATGTCAAGGCACAAATGTTAGTTTTTTAAGCTTGAATATGGTTCCTTTGTTGACCCTTTAGACTCTGAGAGAGCTTTCATCTTCAGCAGAGACACAGAGCTCTCCATCCACATTACCTAATGGAGGCCTTCATGCTTGTTTCCACAAAGCATCTTTTTGCAGTTCCTCAGTAAAGAGTGTGACTCTAATGGATTTGAACTAAATAGATCATAGGCGGTTTATTGGCTTATCTAGACAGATCCACAGCCAAATGCATGTGTATGATAGCTTTTCAAATCAGAGCTCTTATCAGTAATGGGATTGACGGAACGTCCTAGCTTTGCTCTATGGTTCAGGCTGCATGAATGGAAGCAAACCAGTCTCTTCATAACTTTTAAATATCTTTTCAATAAAACTTTTACTTGGGCACATATGTGCCTTTGTAATCATGATTGAAATAAAGCATAACTGCCAATTGTGCTCATATAAGTGCATTAAAGATAAAAGTTATCCAGCCAGCATGATTCATAGTTCACATTTATTGCATGGCAGGTCCAGCTCATTTAAAAGCAATTACCTCGCAGCTGCATATCCTTCTCCAAAGCTGTAACTTGTGTCAAGATGAAACAGTCTAAACAAAAATTTGCATATGAATCATTATCACACTAGTCTCTCTTATCAAATATTGCACATTTATAACAATTTTTCAATCATTGAGATGTAAATAAAGCAGTTAGATTTAGAGCGATTGTGGATAAATTCACTGACTTTGATTTCTGTATAAACAAATGCTGATAAAATAAAGGAAAATTACCTTAAGGGACTTTTAGGGCGCTCTGCATGTATGTTAAAACTATTCAAACTATTGTAAACCAATGTCTCAGGTGACAGGCAGTTTTGTAATACTTTTCCTTGAAGTACCTTTTACAAGCTTCAGATGTCTGGTTTCTATTCTTACCACTTTGAAGAATCCTGCTTTGTTGAATTTCTCTACAACAGCACATTTAATATCAAATCAAATCTCGACCATTACAGTATGCAAAAATGTTTCAGAAATCACTGGAATTGTTATTTATTCAATACCTTTTAAGTTAAACCTATTTAAAGAATGATATTTCTTTTAGAGGTTGACTGCACATTCTGTATGCAAGATAAGACAATGAAGGGTCTGTGTAATAGTAAAGCATTTTCTCGTGTTTTCCCAAAAAACTAAGAAAATACCGTTAACTTATAAGTAAAAAGTAAAGTAGAATAAAGTGCCCCTTTATAGTCACATGTAAACACACCACAGCACACAGTGTGAACAATGTGAAATTCTTTCTCTGCATACAACCCATTCACTCAGTGATGACACTAGCAGTGTTGGGATTCAAACCCACATCCTTCTGATTGCAGGGGTAAATTCCTAACCACTAGGCTAAACTGAATGGCGAAATGTATAATGCAGTTACAAATGTACAACAACTTCTACAACAACAACAATAATAATACAAATCATCATAATCATCATCATCATCATCATCATCATCATCATTACCATCATCATGCATACATGGCTTCTTTCTAAAAAGAAAAAAATGTCTTTTTTCCTAAAAGAAAAAATACAGCTACATCTGCTTGCAGCCTTTATCTAGCAAATGAAAGGCTCCTGACTAAAGCTCACTGATATTGATCAGAAAAATGATTTCAAACCAGCCCTCTGATAAAAGGAAAGCATAGAATTACTTTAAAAACACATCATTTTAATACCACTGTTGAAAAAACAGTCCCTATTTACTCATGTAAACACCTGCAGCCCTCCTGTATTATGGGCCCAATGCAGCAATGTTGCAGATACAGCTGCCTGCATCTTGCAAAAAAACGAAATCAGAAATATAAATGAAAAAACACATGTAAAGTGCAGACACATTTGAAAAAAACAGATGTGCCTGAGTGCACCCCAATTCAATGAGACTATTCTTCATATGCTTTTTAAAAGGGGTACAGTCATATTCTGAATAACTTTCAAAGATGAATATTCACTCTGTCAACCGTGTCCAACATGAAAGGCTTTTCATTTTTCAGATAAATAGCAGAAGCCAAGCCAAACTGATGGGTGTAAAAGCCTGTACTTTCAATATTTTTAAAAAGATCCTTAAATCATGTGATGGTTAGTGTGAAATCTCTTTCACATTTAACTCCACTTTGAAGGGAGTCAGTGATGAAAGATGGAGGAGGGTGGCAAGACGGTCTTTGTGAGACTCTCCAGCTACACCTGGCTCAGCTTCTAGCTGTCGGGACTTAAAATAAAAAGGCAGTGACAAATTCCCACTGATGTCATTCTTTTCCCCACTTACCACTGGTACCATTCCATCACCGGGTTTAAAAATGAAACCTCTCTTCCCCAAGCATTTCCGTTGCTCTTCTCATAACCTTGGATGTTCTGAAAATAACCCAGATGCCACTTTTCTTCCCTTCAGAGCTTGGCCTGGTGTAATGAATAGATTCAGCAATGACCTGTCTGCGACTGTATCACTTTTTCAAGCCCCCTCCTCTCTCTCTGATGGTGATGAACAAGAGCCACTTTACAGCTGCAGAATGACAGCCATGACTTTGCTTAAATAAGACTCTGCTGGTACCTCCAATTAAGACTCCAGAGCAGCTTCGACATCTACCATTCACTATGCTCTCCTCAACACCCACCATTCAACACCCTTCTGATGTAACTCATCCTCTACTGCTCAACAGCAGCCAGGTGTGGAGGCACAGCCTCAGCTCAGAGACACTTATAGCAGACCTCCCTGTCTTCTGCCCTCAGACACTCAGCAACACATCATTAAATTCTAGTCACTTCAAAATCACAATGCATACACACTTGAGACACTCTTCAGCTCAGTGATGTTGTAAAAAGATGTTTCTCAGACCTAGATTAAACCTAAAACCTGAACAAAGTGGCTTTTCTCATAGGGTAACAATTGATCAGTTTTAACATAAGATATGCAGTTGTGTGCATATGACAACAATAACACAAGTGCTCCAAAGGTGGCTTGTATCGGACGGTTGTAAGGAGAAAAGAGCATAGAACACACATACTTACCCAAAAGCTTGGAGAGGGCTCACCTTCCAACATGACAGTGACCCAAAGTACACAGTGGTTGAAGGAGAAAAAGGTAAATGTCCAACCCTGTCTGTTGAATGACTTGAACAGTTCTGTAAAGAGTGAGCAGATAGAAAAGTTGGTAGTGTTCTAACAGACTCAATAGTAATTAAAGCAAAATATGGTTCTCCAAAGGGGTGATGCCTTATTTATATCAGTGATTCTGTTTCTTTCTTGGTTTATTTCTTAATTGTTGCTATTGTTTATTTCCCTTAGATGCTATCAGCTGCACTGATTAAATATTTTTATGTATGTCTTCATTTCAGGCTGCAAAGCAACTACATGTGAATATTTTGAAGTATATTTCTACTCCATACCAAATCTGTACTAAATTAACTAAACTAATTACTGGATAGTATAATGGTCTAATAAAAAAATACAAGGCTACAATAGCTACAAGGAAATAGAGATTTTCTTCATGTTATGAAGCCTTCTGCACTGTGAGTGGGTTATGTATCATGCAGTCTAACTTCAGCAAATAATTTACTTGCTCAGTGTTTTCCAGAAGCCCTCTTGGAGACCTGCTTTCCTGCCATATTTAGCTCATACCAGCATCTAACATGCTCCCCCCATTCCACACATACACACAGCCACTCCCAGTCTGAAGAATCTTTTCAACCTGGCATTGCCCCTTGCAGCCTAATTTGAATGTACTTTTTTACCTTGTCGGTTCATGTATCTGGTAATATAAAGCGTAATTCATTCTACCATGTCATTAAAAAGCCAAATTTCGTGGTTTGTTGAAATATTCTAACGGTGTGTAATGATTTTTGTCCACTTCTAAAATCCTCTGATGTTTAGTTACACTGGAATCACCCATGACTGTCACTGAGAGGAAATGATAATACCTCCATAATGCCATGTTTCACTCGGAATTGCATAGTGAGTTATGATTTCCTGTAAATGCTGACCAATAAATACTGCTGGCAAAAAATGAAACATAAAACATTTTCCACTCCAAGTAAACAATGATGCTTGTTAGGCAAACCATCAAAACAGCTGCAAAGTGGCAAAGGAGAAAATCTGAGTGATGCACAATAGATGAAGTGGCACAGTACCCTCCAAAGGCACATAAGCAAATGATTTTGCTGCTTATCATCTGAAAGCAATCTCACAGTGAGCTATAAAATGAACAAAACTTCACAGCTGCAGACTGCAATTTCAGACAACACCCAGGGTTGGAGAGAACTGATCTTGGATCAGATTAACATAAAATATACCCCCTGTTGTCTATAAATGCTCCCTGCAGTGTTTAGCTCTTTGCTGACATTTTGTTCGTTTTTGTAGTTCATAGTAAGTCATAGTGAGTCATGAACTGCATCCACAAGATTGCTCCACCTTAACAAGAGCTGGATGCAGTTTGAGTGGGTTGAGAGAAGTTTGGAAGATGTAAAGGAGGATGTTTAGCTTCACAGGTATGAAGAACAGATGTGGACTACTTAGGCACTGATGTAAGTTGCTCTGGATATGAGCCTCTGCTAAATGCCATAAATGTATTGAAAAGATTTGGGTAACTATTAACTTCTGGTGTTTTGTAAATGGCTGTGAAAAATGTTTTGTCAAATTATACCTTTAAATCCACCTGAGGAAAACACAGCTAATGGGTTAAGAAGTGAAGTGAACATTCTGTTATTTGTTAATTGTGTACAAGAGCCAGAAGTAAACAAATAAGGAATGATTACTCAGTCAGGTACTTGATTAAGGATCTGATTTTTCCACACAAATACTACCAGTAGTGCTCTAAGGGAAAATAATAAATTATATCTGTGTAGAATTTGAGTAAACCCACTAACACCGTCGATCTGTACCTTTGAAAGTGGTAAAAAAAAAAAAAAAACAGGTCAGGCGGTAACATTTGTGCCGTGATTCTAACAGGACTGAATATGAGAATAACAAGAAGGATGGCTAAAAGTGGTTGAAGTAATGCCTAACACCTAGAAGAGCACTTAGATGCCTGCTAGATTTTTGTGACATAACAGCAGAAAATTCTCAAATTGATCTTGAATGCTGCTTACACTCAGGATTCTTAAAGTAGGCTGCTACACAGCTTGGAAGAGGCGCATGTGACGAACACACCGCTGTGCCAACTTAAGCAAATCTGCGTCAGCGTGACATCCAAGCAGGACAAGGTTAACCCAGTTCTGCTGACAATTAGCACGTGCAACCCTGTCTACAGCCTCTGGCGCAGGATGAACTTTCAGAAGGTCTCTGAGTCATTTACTTCCACAGCTGATGGAGGCGAGTGATCCACATGTCCAAACCCCAGGATATCAAGCCTGCATTACATCATGTAGTACCAATATAGGTTTTTCCATATGCCTCAGACTGGATAGACAAGGTTCCTGTCAGTGATAAGTAAAGAAATGCAGGAGGAATAAGAGAAATGCGGTGGAAAAGTAATAGAGGCTGAAAACTACATCCAAATATATAACTATGGCTAAACTGAATGGATGTTTTATGGGCTCAGGGAAAGACAAACATTTGTAAAAAAGTAACTGATATCAATACATTCGCCGCAGTTTAAGAACAAAACCATGTACATTTCTGAGACCCCAACAGCGGTGGCGGTAATACACTGAAAAGTTGTCAGCTGCCATAAAAAGAAGAAAAAAGAAGAAGCCTGCTGTAGCGTGTAGCATGACTGCTCCATGTGTTGTCCTCATATTTTAATGGTTTAAACTCCCTTATCTTAGCTTATTTCGTGTTTTAAGCTGCGTCTAAACATGTAGGTAGAGAGAGCTATTTCAACGTTTCTTTTGTGTATGAGTGTTTGCACGTTGTTAATGCTAACCGCCAATGCTAACGTTTTTAAGCAAATTTTCTGATTCTAATTATTTATTTACCATTATATTTTCTTTAAGGGTAATGAATTAAACTGAGTTTAAAATGAAATTAAAGTGTTCTGGGAGCATATTTGGGGGCATATTTAGGGTTTACACCCTAAAAATTGGCATTTGTAGGCATTTTTTTCCAAAACACAACAATGCAGTTTTTCAGTATGCGCGGGTGCTCTTGGAATGTAACCACGTTATTATTTCATGAACAGCAAACTGATAGAAAAGGTCCAAAATTAGGTCCTAAAAACTAGGTTAATTAAAGATAAAATGTATCTCTCTTGTAAACTTTTTTTTAATGTAAAGTGTTGCTCTGACTGCAGTCCTCCACTTCTCTTCTCAAATGAAGGGTATTAATGGGGAGTTTGTTCTCTATTTGATGCATTAACATTTTGCTCCAATGCTGGATAAGTAGTTCTAGATCACAGACATCACTCAATCTCATCCCAAAGATACTGAGTGGAGCCACTTCTTCACCACCCAGTGCTGAGGTACCCAGGGCTTCACACCTTCACACCTTAAGCCATTGATAGGTATTGGACATGATGTGCTGCTCCTTCAGAGGCTCACATTCTATTGGCAGTGCTTTTCTATGGAGATTACAAATTGTCACCCATTGATACAGGGGTCTTAACAGCAATTCCATCAATGTTCTCTGCCTTTGAACCACTTCCAGGTGGTTCACTAGGGTGATTCTTTGGAATGCTTATCACCTGGTTATACGGAAAATGGCCTTCTTGCCACTACAAGTACCTGGTCATGATCAATGCACCTGCTATGTTCCAAGACCTTCTCAGGCATATTCTAACTCGGGTCCTTTTTGTCTATGACAGTCCCTCCCTGACCACAGCTCTTATAGACTTCAGAGTCCTCAAATGTCTGTTGGAGGATCACCTCTTTGTTAATTTAGAGAAATCTGCATTCCATGAAGATGCTGTTTCTTTCCTTGTATGCCTTCTCTGCTGGTGCCACCCAGATGGATCAGCAAAAGATCGGGGCTGTGAAAGCTTAGTCTACACCCAGCAGCATTGAGGAGATTCAGAGCCTTCTGAGATTTGATTTCTACAGAATAACAGAGGATTGGCTACCCCTGACCTTACAGCCCAGCTGTCCTGTTCTCCTGATTCTCTGCTGTGGAAGCGTGCTCTTAGCCTTCCTTGATCCAAGAGGTGTTTTACCGCTGCCCTCTTGATCCGGCTTAACCCTGAACTTTCAGTTCATAGTGGAAGTCCTCTCTCAATCATTTCCCCAGGACACTGAGCTGAGCAGAATTATGGTATCAGCAATAGGGAATTGATTGGAGAGGGCTCATGTGCCATTCCTGCTCTCAACATGTTGGCCTGGCTACTTGATCATCAAGCCTGATACTACTTTACAAAAGTTCAGCTCTTTTTGGAAGCAGCTGGTGGCCTAGTGGTTAGAAAGTTGCCCCTGCAATCAGAAGGGTGTGGGTTCAAACTTGGTGAATTGGTTAAATGCAGAGAAAGAACTTCACATTGTTTACACTGTGTGCTGTATTGTGCTCACGCGAGGCTATAATGGGCCACTTTACTTAAGAAAGCATCACGTCTTCCTTTTTCTGTCATCTCCACAAAGATTACCCGCTAACCAGGTTTTTGTTCTCAGCTCTGTATACTCACAGGATGTAGTAGGATACTCACAGACAGGTTCAGCACCAACACTGACCTCTTAATGTGAACAAAATAAAAAAGATGATTATTGACTAACCATGTTCTACAGAAGGACTAATGAGAGAATCCTGAAAACTGCATCACGGCCTGGTTTGGGAATTGCAGCGCCTCTGTCACAGGCAGTTACAATATATGCTACATTCACAAAGCCACCAGCATTGTGGAAATCTCCACACACACACAAACACAGACCCCATGCACTTTTCCCTCCTCTCCCCTGGAAAATTATTTCATAGCATATAGGCCTTTACTATTATGGTGGGAAACATCAGACCCCTTTTATCTTTAGCACCCTGTGTCCCGCTTCCAAAGCCCTGCCTTCTGTTGCTGGCTAGTTGCTGAATGTCCAGTTCTTCATAGAAGAGGAAAGGTGCTGAGCTCCTGTCAGGCACATCTTGGACCCCTCACTCAGCAGGGACTTTCACCTCTGTCATCCAGATCCTGCCTCTACAGTTGAGGGGGAAAGGGTACTGTCAGCACTCATGCCTGAACCATCTTCATCACTTATCACCATGTGCTTCAGTTTGTTCCTGTGCACTCCTTGCCCACCCCACACCTGATCACTGTGGTTTACCTTATCTGATAGTTTTTGCATTTCCGATAGTGTCTCTGTTATTATTGTTCTAGACATGTAGGTCCTCTGTCTCTATTTATTCTTTGTCAGATTGTGAGCATGTTTTTCTGCGCTTGTTTGATTTGTCTTGCCGGTGGTGTTATGATTTGGATTTGTTGCTCTGTGGATTACTGGATTTGACCTGGTGTGGGTTTGTTTTTGTGATCGAATGCCATACAATGCCATACATGTGGCATTCAATCATATAATGTGGTTTGCAAACTGCTTCAGGCAAAGTTTATTTATTCTAAATTCTCTGAATTGCATAGGATTTTAATCAGTGACAGAACAAATTATTTATTTAAAGTTTTTTTTTTAAACTAGATCTTAAGTTGATCTAACTCAGTGCTTTCAGCTTCCCTGGCTATATTTTCTCATGTAAATGATTTAATCCTCTTTGGTGTGCACTAATATAATACTAATGCACCCAAAAAAGATCCCAAAGGCCATAAACAAATGTATCTGTTTGTGACTCAAATCGGCTGATGGTTAGATGCTGAAGACAGGGGCCACATTTAAGAAAGAATGACAGAAGTCTGCGTGCAGCACTCCTCCATGCTGTCAGCGAACTGCTAGTCACTGGAGAGTATTGATGCTTTCTTCTGTCACAGAAGTCTGAGTCATTAAGAGAGGAAACTTCAATCTTTGTTGTAGGCCGTAGCGACATTTTATGACACACCATTTCTCAGGGGAGGCATCGAAGCTTACAGTATTTTGTCTTGAAGCATAAAGGAGAAGAATCTATCCATTTTCTTGATATCTCTCTTGTTCTCACTTCGGAGCATGCTGTGCGTACCACGAGATGATAAAGTGGGCTTTGCGAACTGCAGACGTTGAGGAGTGTTGTTGCCTGCGCATATGTGATGGAATACAAAACTTAATCTCCATCTGTGCTTTCTCAAGTAAGTACCAACTCTGTGTTAATCAAAATGAAATCAAATGCTGAGTGAGTCTGGGGAACAGAAACTCGAAGTACCTGCTTAGGGCCCCCATTGTGAAGCTGTTAACAAGTAAAGAGAGAAGGTGGACCAGGAGAAAAACAGAAAACACAAACTCCATATGAGCAAATGAAGGCCCTGTTTCATCTTTTGGCAAATTATCATTTTGTATCTCTGCTGCAAAGAAACAAGCACTAACATGTTACATTATATTATATTGTATTATGTTGTATTATATTATAATATATTATATTAGATTATAATATCATATGTAAAATGGTTGCCATGTATCCATGGACAGATGCCCATGTGCTTCCACGGACAGTTCCTGATTGTGCAGCATATTGACCCACTCCATAATCATGCTTCTTCGAATTGTTTACTCAGTGTCCTGGTTTTTGTTCTTAAGTGCTTTTACCAAGAATTCTGCATGCACCGACACTTGCTGAGAAAAGCACGACTGGGCTCACTGCTGTGCTGGTTTATTTGAACCCGCTCATGTTGTTTAGGTAGTTCTTGGATCCCTTTGAAATGCAGCCTTTTCAGACATCCATTTCAGGAACAGATTCAAAACACGAATATGTCCGCTTATGTGAACACTGAAGCCAAGGGTTCATGGAAACCGCATCACTCACTAAGTACAAGCATCATATTCGCTGTTTTAATTTTTTCAGATCTCTTTGATCTGGTGTACTAGTAATGCTCTTTTGTAAATGCTATTCCATAGCATCCATTTGCAATTTGTATAAACGCATTACAGCATGTCTACAATTACGGTTTTCTCTGAAGCTCAGTTATGGTGAGAGAAGGGTTTGATTTCCATTACCAGCTAGTTTGAAGACGAAGGCAAGGTCTACAGCTGAGCACACAAAAGAGTTACTTTGTGCCAGAAACTCTCAGATGTGCATTTTAATTGTTTTATTTGCACAGAGAACAAGCAGTAAATTAGGCACCTCATTAAGCGTAGTTCTAAATTATTTGCAGTCACAAATAAACAGGGCCACAATTTGAAATTTGCAGTCTATTTTCTTTGGGGCAATTAACCATATCACTCACAGAAAGACATCCTCCAGTGAGAATCATGATATGACTTTCTGAGATCAAAGCCAAGCCGGCTCTTTGATTGTTTCTTGCTCTCTGGGTCATAAACAGAAATAATTAAAAAAAAGCAAAAAAATCAATTCGCCGCTGTTTATTGTTTAAGGCTACATTAATCAAAGTGGGAGCACGTAAATAATTTATACTTTCCTCAATTTCCTGCATCATATTCTGCTCTCCTGCTGTGCAATTTATCTTACCGAGCCTCTTGTGCTGAAAGTGAAAGCTGTGGTGCAGCATCCTCTGCATTGGAGCACAGCTGCTTCATGTCTTTCTTGTTATTCAAAGCACACCTGTAGTCACACCTCAACTAAACACAGCTGCCAATCACAGGAGCCATGAGAGTTTATCAAAATGATGCTTATGATGATTTAATGGAGCATTGCTGAAAATCAAGTACACTGTCTCACACAGTGGTGGAAAAATAAAGTCATGAGGCACACAGCAGTAAAAAGAGGTTTGTCTCTTATATGGGGTGAAACTAAGCCGTTACTTTCTTGCTGGCTATGAACAGCCCCCCACCCCCTCCAAGCCTCCCCACCTCGTTTTGCACTGTCACTGCGTTTGTATTTCTGTAGTTTTCTCCTCGGTGGGCTCTTTTGAAATATTACTCACATGTCTGACTTGTGCTATGCCTCTTTCTCTCCTATCCGTGTTGGGTGTTCTGTACCTTTGCCCTTCTAATTTCAAACATGAAAAACAGATATCCCACTGTGTGAAACAACCTGACTGTCCCCACAGATTGATATGAGATTAAAGGGAATGCAATTTCATTTTCTTAGCAGGCGGTTTAGTTCAATGGGGTTACAAAGTCATACAAATGCTGCAACCAGCAGGCCACAGGAGAGGCATTACTGTCAGCGAATTATTCCAAATGGAGACAATAACAGGAAGATTTAATCATTGCAGGGACTGGCAAACTTATGACTAAAACACCTCGCCTGCCTGAACGGAGCTATTTTCGTTTTTGACAGCGGCACATTGACCAAAATGGTCAAGGTAAGTGGTTTATTTTTCTTACAACCCAGGAGAACACTCTTCCCACCCCTTTTAACAACCTTGCCACTTATATTGCGTCTTTGAAGTGTAAAGCCCTAGGCTCACGGTGAGTTACATACTGGCCTCATTATTGATTCACTGAATGGCTGTCTGAATCATGAGCCTGTGAGTGGATGGGGAGGTGGAGACAGAATGAGAAGAGGGAAAAAAAGAGAGCGAGGTATTTAATTCCTTCTTTTTGCCAGGAACACTGTCACCACTGATTCAAGCTTGGCGACTCAAGCTTACAGTCCCTCTTGCTACTGGTTAGAAACGGACACATGCTATTTATAAGCGGTCCCTAAGCTGAAGACCCATGTGGACTGAGAATAGCAAAAAATTTTACAAAATCATAGAGTAAGGAACGTTTAGTTATTTCAATGATTTACTCAATATTTCATTAAAGGGCACATATCCTACATTTTTCTTGTGTTTTATGTTTCCCCTGAGATCTACTTATGAAGCGTGTGTGGTTTTATGAGTCATAGATCATTTGTACAACTTTCCAGCCTCTCATTTTCTCATAGAATTAGACAGAACTGACTTTTTTCTGACTGTATCTTTAATACGGATCTGTGTAACTCTGCTCTGTTCTGAATGGCTGTTCTGTTTTGTTGCACTGGGCTGATCAATCTTATTCAGCAGAATAGTATCACTGAGTATCCTGACACCATTAAAAATGACATATGAAGAATAAATAGACTATACATTTAAGAATACCCCAAACATAATGTTCAGCTTTTTCCATGCTGAAGATCAAACTTCTGACTTTACTCAAACAATTTAGGCATTATAATAGCAGTATTTCACAACCGAAGTTGTCACAAAGCAACTTTACAGAGTCCAGATCTGAGCGCTTAGTGAGCAGGCCAAAGGCAACAGCTGAAGTAAGAAATCTCGGGCGGAACCAAGACTCAACAGGGGAACCCATCCTCCTTTGGTCGACCTGGAGAGAGTGTGTCCTCAGTTCACTTTGACCCGTTTGTCTTTGTGTAAACATGTATCACTGTCTACATCTCCACAACAGTACGTTTCATAAGAGAAAGACTTCACATGCTGCTATCTCTGCGGTGTCTGAGGCAACATTTCATTCTTAAGAAAGCCTCAACACTTGACCTCAATACAGCATGTCTTACTCCCTACTCACTTTTAACCATGACTTCCCCCACTCCATAGTCTGTGCTCCCGACAATCTGCAGCGAAGACTTCCAGGCCCTAGAGGTGAAGCCCTCACTTCCAGCCTGCATTTGGAGGTGCCAACTGAGCACGGAAACCAAGAATGTGAGGAATTAATGTGTTTCTGGAGGTGACAGACTGGGAGAGACCCCTGTAGCCATTCCCTCAAAGCATCTGGCACCACACTGTTCACATCTGGCATGACCTTGGAAGTGGGACTCTATTAAAAGAGACTGCAGACTGTTGACAAGTCAACACTCTGCTTTAGGGTAGGAGTGGGCGAGATGATAAGACTACAAATTAGGATACAATACCTTTAACCCAATCCTACACATCAGGGGTTTAAATGGTGTTTAATATTAATGGTGACCTGGAAATAAAAAGGTTTGAGAACTGATGATCAGTGCTGAACAGCATATACCATAAAAAAAACATTTGGAACAATTACAGAAAGCCTTTCAACATCTAGTGTAAACTGTATAGTAACGCTTATCTGCATGTCAGCCCACATTGTGACCTTGTGACTTTTCTTTTATCTTTGCATGGGTTTAAAATGTTGTACTGTTCATGATAACAAAATATCTTGATATGCACCACATATGGTGAAAATTAGACATAACTTTCTTTTCCAACATCAAATCCTTGAGTACTCATTCCAGAGGTACTGGATAGAATTCCATCACTTCAGAGAATGCAGTTTCACTGCTCTACAGCCTCGTGCTGGGGGGCTTTTTACTACTTTTGCTGAGGCACTTGACATAATGACCTTATGGTTCATGTGGCGCTGCTCCAGAGCACAATTTAGAAACGTTTGTTTTTATCAACACTTGAACCTTGCTTTTGCAAGAAAGCCTCGACACATTCATTAAAATATTCACTTAAGCTCTTTACTTGAAAAGTGAATCTTAAAAGTGGGACATCAAACTACTACAAAAATGCCTTACTACCCCACAAGAAGAAACACATAACTAATAGCATGACATTACAGGCGGAGTGTGTGCTATTTCAGGATGAAACAAGACTGACTCACCACCCCCCTTTTATCTGATGCAGGATTTGCTGCTGAGTCATTATCAGTTAATTACACCTGGTATCATATCACTACCATCTCCGGTGAAATTATCTTTAACCATCATGATGTATTTACACCACATCTCCCACTCTTAAGGATCCCTCCTTCTCTCAGTGTTCTAAATCTGGCTGGGACAGCCACTATAAACATGATAGTCCATCTGACAGTGAGGCCAAAAGCAACCCTATTGAATATTATTCATTTATTGACTTCACATTAAAAGTACAGACATGAATATATACATGTGTAAAATGAATAAGCATATACTAATAAAATAAAGAGAGAATATATTGTTTATTATGCAAAAGAGTCCATACGAATACATTTAAGAAAATTTGACTGTTTTTCCACTCTCTGGCTGTAGCAAAATAAAGACATTTAGCACACAGTGGAGAAAAATACTGCCTCTGCTCATACTTGATCAAAACAAAGAAACGGATCTATATTGCCTTGTAAAAATGTACAAATTGTGAAATGAAAGACAAAACATGGAAGGCCAACAGGAATATTTTTGCCAAAAAACAAAACCAAAAACACTGCTATAGTTGGATGAATTAGCCCTTACAGAGAGCCTTTACTCCAAGGGTAGAATATACATATAAACCACTGTTTTTCTGACATTCTCTTTTCCCTTTACAGGTGTCTATTCCAGCATCTTAAACCATATTTCCTAAGAAAGACTGCTATCAGTATTCAGTTTAGGAAAATATACTGTTCCAGGAAAAACTGAACTTTGTAGCTGTTTGCATAGTAGACACATTCACAGTAGCCTGTGTGAGTGTGTATAGGCTCATTTTTTTTTGTATTGCAGGTAACAGAGTAAGAGCGATGAGCAAAGCTGTGAGAGAGGCCAGGATGGCTCAGCTTGGACCCCAGAGGCTTTAATCTCACAAACAAAATCAATCCAACAGATGGAATGGTGCCATCAGACCCCCACAGTCTCAGATTTTCTCATACAGTACTTTAAGGGGCACCCAACTGATGTCTTGTCTTAATACCACAGTTGGCTTGTGTTAATTTGGCTGTAAGGCTCTGGTACAAGCGGATGCAAGTTCCTTGTGTTTATTGTCAAAGACAAAAAGCCCGGTACACTGTGGCCTGGTGGAACCCGACACCAGTGTTACTGTGGTCCCTCACACTAAAACTTCACAAATGAAAACATTTTTGGCATTACATAGAACGCAGTATTGACACTCCTCGACACATACCACCAGATATCACTTATGACACACAAAAACGGAGATCCTCTTTTCAGAAGCAGATGGAATCTCCTGGCATACTGAAGTCACCATCTTATAGACCAGATCTAACAAATGGATTTGGTCCCAGCACTCATGTCGTGGAATAAGAAACCAACCATCAACCCACTAAGGAGTCATGCAGTAAAGTCCTTCATGATAGCACCTCCCCAATAATTCAAACAATTCAATCAGACTTGTCCTTCTTCTTGGCTCCTCCAACAGGCACTTTACTAGCAACTGCTGAACCAACTGCAGTAACTCCACCAGCCACGGCAGACACACCCCCTTTTACTAAACCTACCCCCATGGCGGGAACAGAAGCAACAGATGTTACAGCAGTTTTAGTGAGATCCAAACTTTTCCCGCCAACCCAGGCCACCCCACCAACAGTGGCCCCAATGGCCCCTTTGGTGACACTGAACAACCCCCCGGTTACTCTGGAAAACATGCCTGGCTGAGGCTGGGGGTGATCCTTATTGGTATCTGGAAGACAGACAACGAAATAAAAAGATGCGCTTAGCGTTAATAAACAAAACACAATATTGCAATCTTAATTTAAAGGCTACCATTTTTAATAATCAACTGCCACAAACATAGAACTCTGACTAACTAGTTAACAAATATGATCAGTTAACAAGAAAAAAAAAAAAACATTACATGAAACTGTAAATAGAGCCAAGGGTGGTCTCAAAGTAAACTCTAGATGAATGGAGGGATTCTAGTTTATTTCTTTTTATTTTGTATGGTTTGCCACTAACATCTCAGTATCATTAAAAAAAAAAAAAAAAAACTGAGAACTAACAAAGGAATAGTTTGTGCTTGATCTGCATGCACAATTACAGGGGAGAAAATGGAGCAGCACAAACAGTTTGTTGACAGTTCCACAGAGTCCCAGATGGCACAAGAGCACCACCATGTGAATTCATAATGGAACTGCTTCCACATAGACCAGGGGGTATTTTTACAAAGCAGGAATTTCCCTTCCTAGACAAATAAAAGCCTGCCGATCCTGGACAATAAAATAAACAACTGAGAGACCATCAGAGATGTCATCCACATGTATTATCTGGCTGAAAAATCCTACTTAGTGAAACAAGCTTAGGACCTTGCCAAATAAAATGACTCTTAAATTACCTGCTGGAGGTTCATCCTTTAAATTCGAAGGCACTTCATCCACTTCACTCATCGTTTACCTGTTTGGGGAGATGACAAAGCAATTCAAAACATTTAAAACGTAAGTTTAAAATAAGTTTCTGCGCTGGTTAGAGGCCATGTGTTAATAGGCCCATTAGGGTGTGCTGCAAATATCAACACAGAACAAGGCAGACCAGTTTACAACCAGTCAGTACACTATGACATTCACATTATTGACCGATCCTTTACTCTCCCTCACTCTCCAAAAAACAAGTACCTTTGCAGGTAGTTTTAAACCTAGGTGAATCACAGTAAATAAAGATTAAGCCATAAAAAAAATAAAACATCAAAACGTTTTTTTCAAGTTTTTAAAGCCAGGCCCACTTCAGTGTATGATAGTGAAGGGTAAATAGGTGTGCCAGCCATGCACCATAGAACAACAACTCAGCCTAAGTTACACGTAGGCATTAATGACAGTCTCTTATTCCTCATGACTTTAGTCTGTTTCCTCCATTAGTTGGGCTAAACATGCCTATACAAAACAGTCCATTAATAATAATGCCATTTATCTAATAAACGAACATAACTGGGTGAAAACGCTCAGTTTTCTTGAACACTGACACCTCACTAGGGCACTGTTTTGCACATAGCAACTACCTTAGCCAACAACAACAAAAATGCTAATTGTACAGTAAAGTTACTTTAACTTTTACTCGTGTCCTTCAAAGAGGCCCCTACAGGTGCTCGGCGCAACAACAAAAAAATCTACACAATTCCAGTCTTAAATAAAAGAAGAAAATTACGGATGCACCATACTACTCGTGTGGAAACAAGATAACTTCTTGTGAAGAAGTGGGGGAAAACAGGCTAGCAGCAGCTGGATGGAGGAGGAGCACTGTAACAGCTATCGAGCAAAAATCGATCATGGCTTCTTCCTACTGCACAAAACACAGATACAGTGACAATGTAAACAATTATAGTATTTACACTAACTAACCATGTACCTAATTTATAATTCTGGCCGCCCATATAAACACAAATAACTTTGTTAGCTAGCTGATGTTGCACTTACGTTTGATTTTTGTCCCTGTGTGGAGAACTTCTCCTCCCACCTCTGGTCGACTTACTTTAAAACCAAGAACGGTGTTCCCTGTTAAAGTTCAAAAAACCACACTGCTGAAACTCTTCTGTGTGGCTTGTGAGAGAGTTCTACTACAGCATGTTGAGGGTCTGTATGATCTGTGTGATGTGTACGTGGCGCCCTGCTCTGCTCTTTAGACCAACTACTGGCTTCCAGTAGAAAGGAAATGACGTGTGGTCACTGCCACAAACTACTACATGGTGCACTTCTGTAAACGTGTTTTTTTGCCCAAACTTGGACCCTCAAGTACTGCCATATAGATGCTACTTTATGAAAACATATATAAACGTAACGCTGCATGATATACATGAGTTGCATAAGTGTACCCCTTTGCCATCTTGCATACTTGTGGCAACCATGAGGTTAGCATTGTCTTCATTGCAAAATCCTGCCTGAGGTCATGCATGTCCAAAAGTGTCCAGACACCAGTTCAGTGAATTCAGTTCTGTTCAGTTTTGTTTATATAAGCAAAGTGGCTTTTTATAGTCAAATGTGAACACGCCACCACACACATGTTTGCGGTGTGAAATTCTGCTCTTCATTTAAACTTCTCTGTATTGAACTTACTTGCTAGTTAAAAAGCAGATGTTGATTTGAATTGTACCTCACTCAAGAGTACCTTAGTGGTGCCACACACAGTCCTGGGATTTGAACCCACAACCTTCTGATTGCAGGGTTATCGCCCAAACCACTAGCCCCCCAAACAGAACACTGAGAAAATTGTCTGATGCTTTATGTATTGTGCTAATGGTAAAAAAAAAAATAATTTTTTACAACCAATATTGTCACAAAGCAGCTTTACACAATCCAGAGGGTCTCTACTGGTAAAACCAAGGCCTTTGTGTAAAGCTTAATCTCTGTTGGACTGATTGGCCATCTACAGCCAATCAAATTGGGACAGTTAAGAGTCAGTAGAGGCAGTTTTTGTTGGAATGTTTGTCAGCTGCTGACACAGGTGTTCATTTGTGCACACAGGTTATATAAATTCCACAGAAAAGCACCATTAAATTGTGCTCTGGAGCAGCACCACATGAACCTTAAGGTCATTATGTCAAGTGCCTCAGCAAAAGGAGTAAAAAGCCCCCAGCATGAGGCTGTGGAGCAGTGAAACTGCATTCTCTGAAGTGATGGAATTCTATCCAGTACCTCTGGAATGAGTGGGAGTAATGCTTGTGATCCACAGCTACTTCTCCAACAATGTAACCTGAGCTCATTAATGCTCTTGTAACTGAATGAAATTAAATATTCACAGCAATCGTCCAGCATCGAATGTAAAACCCGTGGCAAAGAGGCAGAAAAACTCCCTATTAATACACCTGTTTTCAGAAGAAACCGTTTATGAGAATATGTTTAAAAAGTTTTTGGACAGGTGGATGTTTTTGTGTAGAGAGGGAAAAAAATCAGTTTCTAAAAACAAATGACCGGCATGATCAATATTCTCATATAGATGATTTGATTCTATCACCCGGCTGGCTGTACCACACAGTGAAATTTGTGCCTGAACTTGCAGCTCAAGTTCATTTGTAATGTGGCAGCATACATAACGTATGGACATAAACCTCAAAATGAATGAAGACATAGGAATAGCAATGGCAGAATTAGTATTTTGAATAAAGTGTTTGGTATGCATATATATACACATACACTATATGGACAAAAGTATTTTGACACATCTGGTTTTCAGGGTTTTAATGCTTGAGCATAAGGGTTAATGCAAATGTTTTGTTTATTTAATGTTCTTATTATATTATTTGTTGTATAATGTATTTGTGATTAAATCTGATTCTGTACACAGTGCACTAATGAATGCACATATTCATAACCACTTCTCTTCTTCAAAGAGAAGTTAATTCCCTTTAAATATTACTTTCAGTCATTCTGTTTTGGAAGACTATTATACACACACACACACACACACACACACACACACACACACACACACTGAGA
>JBBPDC010000019.1:12507467-12543583 GCA_037974485.1 Hemigrammopetersius urotaenia
ATCACGGCTAGTCAACCTTTTGCATGAAAATGACTAGCCGTGATGAGTTGTCTAACCCTCTACTACACAACGTTGTCCTCAGGCAACAGAAAGTTTTCTTAAATCCTATGTCGAGCAATTTTTTTTAATGACTGCAACCAATTAGAATGTTCAAAAAAGCGCCAGAGACCAACCCAGTAGGCCGTGAGAGCCACAATCAAGCATAATATCAAGGCGGGAAGAACGGTCTAAACGTTTGCATTAAACACTGGCTTTCTGATTACGAAGGACTGCAGCTGTATTAGCCTGATCGGTCAATATCCCGTCAGTTTCTTCATTACAGGGCTGCTTCATTACACAGGCTAATGCAATGGGAGCGCTGGAAGGACCATCTTAATGCTTCAGCATACCAAGATATTTTGGACAACGCCATGCTTCCAACTTTGTGAACACTTTGTGGAAGAACCGTTTTTATCTGAGCATGACTGTGCCCCAGTGCACAAAGGAAGGTCCATAAAGACACGGTTGGATGAGTTTGATGTGGAAGAACTTGACTGGTCTGCACAGAGCCCTGACCTCAACCCCATTTTTGCCCTGCTTTTTACTATAAAGGCTGTATTGTAAAAGGCAAAACCACTTTTCTGACAATTAAACCTACTCTTTATTTTTTATTTTATTTCTTCAAAACAGCTAACACACCTAGTAAGTAACACTCATTACTGTTGACTGGCTACTCTTAATTCAAATCATGCTCTGCAACATTGCTAAAATATTATTCAAACTCAGAAACTGTATCACAGTATTACAAATGTGTGTGTATATATATATTTTTTCATTCAATGAAATAGTGTGGTCTTGCTTGTTTTGGTGGTGGCCTAGTAGGTAGGATACTTGCCTCTGGACCAAAAGGTCATGGGTTTGAATCCTACCCTCAGCATACCACCACTGGGTCCCTGAGCAAGACCCTTAAAGTCTCCTATAGTTAGGAAATGGAAGTCTCTTTGGATAAATGTTTCTGCTAAATGCCATAAATGTAAATAAGCTCTTGAACAATAACACAAAATAAAGGCTTCTTTAACTGGAGATTGGGCCATGGCTCATTTATTTTTTAAGGCATTATTTAATGTGTCTCTTGCATCATTTCAACATGTGCATCTCCACATCTTTTTCTTAGTATTTTAAGGACTTGAGAGGATTTTTAAAAGTAATTGAAAGCCACAAGTCAGCTTATTGGGTGGATCTCGAAACTCCTCCTTTGTCCTTCCAGAGTGCATTTTTTATGACAGACATTTGTTTCTAATTGCATTTTTTTCCTATTAATATTGCAATGGCAGATTACATTGCAATTATTTTCTACATATTGAGTCTGTATTGATGATCTGTATAATAGACTTTAATAAGAAGTTGGTCTGAGTGTTTCTGTGGGAATTTGTGCCCATTTATTCTGTAGAGAGTTTATGAGGTCAGGCACTGATGCTGGACGAGGCCTGGCTCACAGTTTTCATCCCAAGGGATGTGTTGTATGAGGTTGAGGTCAGGGCTTTGTGCGGACCAGTCAAGCTCTACAACACCGAACTCATCCAACCATGTCTTTATGGACATTGCTTTCTGCACTGGGGCACAGTCATACAATTTGGAAGGTTCTTCCCCAACTGTGTCCACAAAATTATTCGATTTTTAAAAATTAATTAATCCATTATTGTAACTTAAATTTCTAAATGTTTCACCACCGAGTGGAGCTGATTGTGTAGGATCCAGTAACTGACAGTACTATCTTCACACATTTCAAAGCAGGTTAGATTCAGGCTGCCTTCTACAGCAACATCAGGACTTTATTCATTGAACTTAACTAAGTGAAGCACAAGTGAGCCAGAATTGAACTCTCTTATTTCAAGCTGTTACTTGAAATTCTGTGTGAGCTAAGATTTTGTGTTCCTCCCCTCAAATACCAGCTAATCGATGTGTTTAAATTCTTTAAACCAAAGCAGAAACTTATCTAACTAATTAGTTGTTGGAGGCCAACTGATTAAACTGGAGTTGGTTGTGTTTCTGCTTTTAGGCTTAGGGAAAACCTACAGCCACACTGGCTCTCTGCAAATAAGATTGGTGACTCAATCCCAATGCTTTGTTCTTTTCTAAATACAGAGTTTGCAGAAGTACAGTCTGACATGTGGTTTATAGGGATCTTTGACAGGAAGACCGGAGTTTATTTTTCTAGCTTTAATGCCGATTGTTCCACACTGACCGTTTTTAATTAGCTAATTATGACTTCATATGTACATCACATTAACATTTGGTTGTGTCTGATTGGCAAATTTCTTCTCAGAACTTTAAACATTAATGTCTAAAATTGCAGCTGTTGTGGTTAGAAAGTTACAATTCCTTGTTACAATTCCCAGTCTGTTTCTATTGAGTGTTTACAGTTAATAGGTGATTATTGCAAAGTTATGAAATTTTGTTAATGTGTTTGAATAAGTTAGTTTGGAATATAATATGAATTTATTATTGGCAGATCTATTAAATCCAGTAACAGGTAATGAAAGTGACTTAGTGAAGGACATTTAATTAAAAAAAAAAAAAAAAAAAAGTTGGATTCATCTCTTCTTGTCCTGTCATTTCCTTATTCTCCTCCAGAGACTACCCTTTTGGAGGCCAAGGCATGAAGTTTTTTAAATTAGTAATTGACCACTAGGTGTCAGGCTTTGTCTAGAAGTCAGTGTTTCAAGACGTCATCTGTAAAAGTGTTAGGCACCTTTTTGTCTATTGTTTCCTTGGAAATCAGAGGGTATCAATAGGGTGTTTGTCACCTTTTACTGCTCTAACGACTTGTTTTCTGGGACAGTTTTAGACTAGATATTGGAATTGTATTGTGAGGATCTGGTTGTACTCAGTCACCTGTCCATTTGTGCATTAGGGCTTGAATGAATTAAAAAGCCATCGTGATGCATTGATAATCGTTGTTATCGATGAGTGAAGATTCGAGCCTCTATTTATTCTCCTAGTCTGAGCTTACATTGGGCATGGTGACCATAGTGCCACTTGTGCCCAACCACCGGGCGGTGGACCGGTATGGGTCCGTGAGTTATGTGGTACCAGGCCGCACAGAAAGACAGAAAAAAAATATTTTATTGATTATCAGCGTCTGAAAGATCTTTTATTTTGATGTACTCTCTCGATCACGTGAGAGGGTGCGTCACATCACAAGCTAGCAAAAATGAGTAAGGATCAAACACACTTTGTTTTTAGTTGTATCTATACCGGTCCATGAAAATATAGTTTTACATGAAAGTGGACTGTGGCGCAAAAACGGTTGGGGCGTGCTGCTCTAGAGCATCCCGTGGTCTGTGCTTTTCTGTGGTAATTCTACAAGCTGTCTTTAAATAACTGAACTAACTAACCATAAGAGTTTATTTGTGAAAGTTAAGGCCCTATTTTATTTAACTTTATTTAGATGAGTTAGTTCAGCCTCCTGAGGCTCTCATTATGTTGAGTATGGGTCAGATCTGAGATGCCAGTCGGCTGTGACATGAGTACTTGTGAATCACTGCAGCTGCTGGTCGGTTTTGATACTGTAACATCAAAGGCTTCCAAATGAAAACAAAATACATAATGGCAAATGCTGTTTTATTGTTAATCAGTATCGATTGACTGTCCTTTTCCAAAGCCTTCGGTTTAGTCCGGTGTATTGAAAGTGTTGGTCAGGTGCTTGCTCTTGCGCACACTTGTGCAGACACACTTGCACACCCCCAGAACAAACAATACATTAAGCCCAAATTAGTGGGCATTGTATCATATGAGAATACAACAAAGAACCAACACTAAGTGACATGTCATTAGCCCAAGGCAGGATAAAGGGGAGAAGAGACCTTTTGGAGCTGAAGTGGTCACCATGGTGACTGTAGCTCTGGAACCAGAACTTGCATAGGGGGCAGCAGATGTCAAACGCATGCTGCTAACATGACTGGGCCTTTGGAGTAAACGCTGGTCCTCCTACTGACCTCTTACTTTAGTTTTGGGTCGGCTGAGTTTGGATTAGTGGTGTGAATGTCAAAAAGAATCCAACAAAGAGATCTACCTTTTGGACACATGAGCAATGAGGCAATGCTTGGCATTGTGGTCCTGCACTAACTGGATTACAGTATTAAGTTACTGTAGTGAATGAGGCTTATTAATCAGAAAAGGTGTACTGTAATGTGAATAAACTATTTGAAATATCTGATGACCAAAGTTGCTGAAATATACAAAACTGATCCCCATTCCATGGTGCTCATTTAAGAGATGCTGCCTTCAAATATCTCTGTTAAAATCCCCTATGTATATCAGATGCTAGTGAAGGTACTAACTAAAGTTTGCACTATTTCAGGTGCAATGAGATTATTTACAGGAAGTATTAAGAAACTCTCAAATGGTCTGTTTTTTAAAATATGATGATTTGAGACAGATTTGTCCAAGTGCATTTATCACTGTTTTAAAGTACTTTTTGCTGCTGATTGTCAAAGTGCTTTATGCAGGAATATTCCTGCACTCCATCCCAGGATGTTTCTGTGCTGGTCAGGAAACATTTTGACTAATTGAAGTGGATATGTGAGGCCTGTACTCAGAGATGTGTGCTAATGTACACGCCATGCCTCTGTGCTGTTTTACTGACTCTGAGTGTGACCGGCAGCTCATTCCTTTCATGTCTGTCCGTTGCTAGCCTCTCACCATGGTTTCGGTCACACTGCTGGCCATGTTGGTTTTCTGCTCGTCTTCAGAGTAAAGCTTCCATGTGCCTGTGGTCAGTAAGGTCTTTCTTAAGCTGCAGACAGCTCTGTCTCAGCTCCCTCTACTGCTGGCTCCACCACTGAAAAGCCAAGCAGGTGTAAATCAACCATTTACTCCCTTCATGGTTAATTAATCGGAATCAAAATCAGAAAACTTTATAGATCCTGGAGGAAATTGCTTATGTAATGACTGCCAAGATACACAGAGACGGTAACAATATAATATAAAATCTAAATTAAATCTAAGTAAAAAAAAAATGTGTAGAAAGAAATAAGCTCAATATGAATACCATATGCCAGTGATTTCTAGCGGCCCCCTAAGGGGGGCCCAGAACCCAGGTTGGGAACCACTGCCCTATGCTATATACAGAAATGCTTCATATAAACAGTGTATATATAAGTAACTCAGCTGAGTGAAAAACTACTGATTTGCTGTGTTGTGCCTTATGTAGAAGCAGTTTGATAAACTCCTCTTAAGCTATGAATGGGTGAACTGCTGAAGGCTGAATTGGTTGGTATGTAATATGTGCGTTGGTTGTTGTGGCATTTCAACCTATTCAGTAAGGGAACATTTTTACTGCATGGCTTCCATACAAAGATTCTGCTTTTCTAAAATTGTTTTACTAAGGTTTGCTGCTAAGCTGTACCTCAGTTTCACATGTGTGAAAGACGTGTAAGATTTATTATTCATTACTTGTGTCATTTCCCTTAACTTTTTTTCATGGCATGTCAAGACAGATTATTAAGTTTGAAAAGTGTAAATAGCTTTCTCCCACTAGAGCTCTATTGCCTTCCTAGAGCTCGATTTTTACTTTGTTTTTGCTTTCCGTTCGCCTGTTTAGGGGGAGCTGTGGTAGAGAGTGGTCTGTGCCATCTGTGTGGAGTCTTATTAAGCTCTGCTGTGATATATTGGCCCTACTCAGCAGTATCTCTGTAGGTGGACTGGAGACAAAGGCTGTGAACTCCCACCCCCTGGCGTTTTTAATAGCTCACCAGAAATGCACATTAAAGTAATGGTGATGAAGTTTAATCTTGCAGGAGGTAAGCCTTAATGCAAAAAAGGAGTTCTCCTAATTTCTAATTCAGTCTTGGCACAAACTTGTTTGTGAATGGAGCATGAGGTGCTTTTAAAAGAATGAGTGTTGTATAGGTTTGCAAATTTTGTCACAGCCTTGTTCAGCTGCTTTCAGCCAGTAGTACATGGGTTTATCGCCTCAGTGGAATGGGGCTCATTGTTTGTCTGGATGTGATTATGGTGCCTCTCCAGCCCGTGATAAGGTGCCTCAGTGAAAAGGCTGCCTTATCACGGTTGTATGCCATGACGCAGGCTTTGTTTTATTAGATGTATTTCTTTGTCTGTTCTCCTCTCTCGCCGCTCTTCTCTTTTTCTGCCCACGGCTGGCACGCCTCCCATTTAAGCCCTCCTCCTTCTTTGGTCAGTGGCTGTCATTCATCAATAATGTCATATCAGAAGTTCTAGATAACAGGCTAGAAGACTTTTGGCAGTGCTTCCATACTCCAAGTCTCCTGTGTACTCACATTATTGAAATTTACCCCAAAATCATCTATCTCTGTTCACTCTCCCTTCTTTTGGGTGGGGGGGCAGTGTTGAGGGGCCTTTTAAGGGGCTTCCTCCTTTCTGTTCCAGCTGGGTTTGTTGACACACAGTCAATCCTGGACCCCCCCACTCCCCCATCTCTCTTTTAAACCCCCCCCCCCCCCCTTCTCTGGGCAGTAAAGCTGCCACAGCTGTGGGTTGTATTAGCATAGCTGCCGAAAAGAGGGGGAGCACTAAATATATTACAACCATTAGCTTTTGTTTGAGTGGTGACAGTTTTAAAACATTGAAGCTTTTCACCAACCAAAGCATAAAGAGACAAAAGAACTGCTCTGTGATTTTCATTTTAACTGGCATTTAAATATGGCAGGGAAAGCTCTGACAGAGCAAAAACAAAGAACCTGTTGCCCAAATCAAGAACTGAATTCTTGGAATTCAGTAGGTAATAAATACATACATTTTAAGGAATAAAAAGACTTTTAAAAAAAAACCTTTTGTTAGATATCAAATTGTGCCAGCTTGTTCCTTGATAGGTCTTTTTTGGGGGTTTTTAAAAAAAAAATTTTTTTATTATTATGTTTTTTGAGGTCACCAGTAATTACTGGTGTGTTAAGTTTGTGTAAGGTCAGCTTTTACATGTCATATGTTTACATACGTGCTACATTAGTTATTTTGAAAGAATGAAATTATATATTTTTAAAAAACTAAATACCAAATTGCTGCATTAACTATGAACTGGACATTCTATCGTAGACTAATGTTAAGATGAAAAGTAAAAATATGTTTGCTTGATTTTAGAAATCTGAAATACCTAGAGGCTATTAAGGCTACCACTAGCCTAGATCATCTACATATTCTAATATTCAGGCTATAAATCACTAAATAAATTGGAATTATGTTGTGGCTAACTGATATTGACCGGGAGTTACTGTGCAGGTGCAGGCATGAGCAAGGCGAGGCTGAGCAGGGAGAGACGGAATGCCCAGCCTGGCTTTACCAGAGTGACGCGCAGTGTCAGCTCTCAGGACTCAGCGGCGTCTCAGCAAGGAAGACCCTCAGACTCAGGCCTACTCAATGACCTCAGTCTCATGACAGTTAGTGAACAGCAGGCTTCATTGGCACGGTGAGATGCTGCCCTAGCTCTGACTCTTTTTTCCTTATAAATACAAGGAATAATACAGTTGCTATGAATGTTACCTTTTGCATTTTTACAGTTAGTCATAACCACGACATTTGAAACAGCTGTAAAATTGTATTTAGTTAATCGTTCATAGATTTTATGGGGCAATTCTATTGGTCCATGAAGATATGTTGGGGGATATTGCCTTTTGACATGACTATTTTGCTCTAAATTGCAATGTCAATGGCATTTAGACTTGCATCTGTATAAACATTGTAATCAGGACAGTATTAAATAATTATGCTGGACCTTTTTCTAAACCTTGCTTGCTCGTTTCCATCTTTGCCTACCACTGCATGTAGGAAAGGGAAACAACCCCAAAGTAGTGAAGTCAGTGAAGGCTCATCAGGGAGCATTAAGCATGTCCTTTCCTCCGGTTCTGGCTCTTCGACGCGAGCCCCCGGCCGACCAGGCCCACGAGGGGCTCTGGAGACTGTGGGCCGGCTCATGAAGATTGGCCGTCTACGTAATGTGGTAGTGGTGGCTGGTGCTGGAATCAGCACGCCCAGTGGCATTCCAGATTTCAGGTGAGTTACACCCTGTCTTATGCACTGGGGGCTACTAGCTCTGCCACACATCATTAGCACTTTCTATGGCTACTTTGTAGTTTTAAAATTGTCTTCTAAACTGTGAATATACACTATTTTATAGGTTATTTTAAAATCAGCACATTCAGGTATTGATTGAAACTGAATCGCCCACCTTTTTTATTTTCTCTCAGGACACCAGGGACAGGGCTGTACGCAAACCTGGAAAAGTACAACGTTCCTTACCCTGAAGCAGTCTTTAACATTGACTATTTTTCTGATGACCCCCGTCCTTTCTTCTCATTGGCTAAGGAGTTGTACCCTGGCAGACATCGTCCCAATTACATCCATTACTTCATCCGCATGCTGCACCAGAAAGGACTTCTGCTTCGCATGTACACTCAGAACATCGATGGCCTGGAGAAAAGTATGTTTAAATTTGAAATGATACCAGTACATTTTTCAAAGGTTGATCAGAAGAGCAGGGATTCCTGATATGAATGACTGGATTTGTGTGATCTAGATTATTCAATTAATTTTGAAGAGGCTTATAAAAGATTTTTGTTGATCCTTTCATTAAACAAAAGTGTTTCCATTTTGCAAGTGTGTGGTATCCCAGATGATAAGCTAGTGGAAGCTCATGGAAGTTTTGCTACAGCTTCCTGTCATCTGTGCTACACACCATTTCCTGCTGAGGAAGCCAAGGTGAGGAGCAGCAGTGCTACACTTACAGCTGTTTGTGAAAGTTAACTGTTGCAATAATCTAACTTCAATCTGCATATTTATACTGTTGTGACATTTTTTCCCCCAGAAAGCCATCATGAGCGACAGTGTGCCTACGTGTTCATTTTGTTCAGCCACAGTCAAGCCAAATGTTGTGTTTTTTGGAGAAGACCTACCTGAAAAATACTTCCAGCATGCCCAAGATTTCCCTAGAGCAGACCTGCTTATGATCATGGGCACCTCCTTAAAGGTCAGCATACTGAGAAAAGCCTTAATCTCAGCAGTGGTCACCAGCCCTGGTCCTGGAGATCCCCAGAACTTTTCTAGGCTTTCAATACAATATTAATTAACCAATTTAGGGTAAACACTAAGATGTGCAGGGCAGGGGGGGTTCCATGACTCAACTATGGAATCACCAACTGTTAAAAATGGTTGACAACCCTCGTCCTGTAGATCTGTCTGTCTATCAATGTGTCACACATGCTGCAACTAATGAATCAAGTCTAAAATCGTTTATTGGCTTTGCAGGAAAGTAGATCCACTGTTGCTTGATAACTTTTTCTTAAGTTTTTCTTTTATGACCTTACAATTTTCTTGTACATTTGTTCATCGTCTAGCAGGCTTATTGTGTTTGTAGTTTGTCTAGTATATTATGTTAAACTCAATTGCATGTATGTGTGTGGTTATGCCTGATGAAATAAAATGGATTCTGATGACTAGTCTAAACTTTACTCTCTTGTCTCAAGATTGAGCCGTTTGCCAGCTTGGTGAACACAGTGAAATCCACAGTCCCCCGGCTTCTATTGAACCGTCATGCAGTGGGGCCATTTGAACGAAAGCCACTGAGAAGAGGAGACTACATGGAGCTTGGAGACCTGGAGGACTCAGTCAGAAAACTCACAGAGATCCTGGGCTGGCACGATGAAATTCAAGATCTGATGAACAGCCATGAGAATGGGGTGTGTTGTCCTGCATGTTTATTTAGTTGATATAACATGTGTCAATAAAATGTATTTGAAATACTATTTTTGCTCTGGGATTTCCAGACTGTTTCCATGGTGGTAAGCAGTGGAGCTGTCATTCCGTCATGCAGCAGCGGTGAAGAGAGCGACTCCTCAGAGACGGACAAAAGCACAGAATCATCAGTACTAAGTAACCACGTACCTCTACAATCTTTATAAAGAACACATACTGTTGTATTTCTGAACACTTTTTAAACAATTATTGGTTAACAGTTAATATTGTATGTGTTTTAGAAAAAACACTCTTGTCTTTGGGACCGTTTTTACTATGCTAATTATTAAAATATATTTCATGACAGAAAAAATGCATAAATGCATCATATGTATCTTTGGTCCTCTGACCTAGACTGAACACAGCTCTAAAGAAATGTATTAATCAAACCTAATGGCTATATCCTTTTAAAGTAAGTACAGGATTTTGGTCCCATGAGTCTGCTGATTTGTAATAAAACAGCAGAGCATCCAAACTATTTCAAATTCAATTAAAAGTCAATTTTAATAGTGTGTGTGTGTTGGGTCAAGGGGTAGTGGATCTTAAAGGCCCCAACACAAGGAGTTCTAAATTAGCATGGAAGGCATGACCTCCCGTGTGTGTGTGTTCACAGGCACTGCAACCTTTGAGCTGAGGCCTCTCTCCAAAACTCTAATAAATGTCTCTGCTTAGAAACAAAGAACCCCAATATCCTGCTGCTGTGTGTGTGTGTGTGTTTCTTTCTTTGTGTCAGTGTAAGAGGGTGAGTGCCAATAACAAGGAAGCTGCATGGAGAAAGGCAATTTTGCTTGCCAGTGTTTGAGAGAAAACAATTATTACATTTTGAAACAATTATTACATTTTGCACAGTCAATTAAGTAACAATTATTGATCCAGATTTTATCAACTCAACTTATCAATCTTCTGTTTAATATGAAATTACATGTTTCATGCTCATATAGGAAATCAGAACTACTGTTTAAAGGAATACTTTGGCAAAAAACACTTTAGCAAACCCAAATCTTTTATCTGTAAAGACATCCCCAAGACTTCTAACCACCCACATAAACTGCCAGGGTTTGGCCTGTAGCAATGAACTTTTGTTCACTCTTACAGCTAACAGTAAGTCAGATTGATTCTTAAACCACATAGATTGTGCTTTTGTGACACTAGATGCAGTTTGAGTGGGGTGAATTTTGATGTCCCCCTCAATCCCCCAAACTATTCCTTTAAAGGATGCTGATGCATATTAGGAATGCAAATTTTGTGCTTTTCCTGTAAATGGCATGCAAGTTAATTCTTTCCTTACTCTCTATATAAATGTAAATCTTTGTTATCCCAATGCTGCTGTTTTGTATGTGACATTTTCATTTTACCTGTTGACATCAAAACCATTTAATAAATAAATGAGATTTTATACCCAATAGTTCTGAAGCCTATATTGTGACTTTTTTTTAAACTAAATTTCACGATCTAGCCTTAACCATGCATTTCAAAATGTTATTCACAATAAAAAGAAATTGTAATGCAACAACGTGAAGGCAAACAGCTTCGTAATTTAATTGTTTAGTAAAGTATTAAAACAAAATTGTGTGTTATACACTATCATACCTTTCATCATAACATCAAAAAGCAAAATTTTCAGCAAGAATTCTCATTATTTGAATGGTCCTCTGTAGATGTTCTTTAGAACCTTGAGTTGTGGTTAATGTTCAAGTAAATGTGTTAAGCTTAAATAAGTTTCTACATGTACTTCAACAATTAAAGTATCTGTAGATAATCCATAAAGGACCATCAAAACAGTTCTATTCAGTCTTTGTTTGTTGTCCCAATCGTTCCTGGACATGAAAATAACTGCCATGTGAAAACTACCACAGTCATTCAGAGACACTGTGGAGGTGAGGGGATGCAGAATTTAAGCATGTTGATTACAAAGTAAAAGTTGATTAAAGTAATAGTACAATAACAATCCTGAATCTCCTTTAATCATAAATATTTGATTATATGTAATGAGCTAAATGTTAATTCATCTTCAGTTAACACTTAGCTTATATATGCTGATTTTACAGAAAGCAAACAGTGGGATAAATCTTAGGCCATACAAACGTTTTGTAACATGAGCCAAACTACTACTGCGGTTTATGTTGATGTTTATGTGTAAAGGACTATTCTTGTATAGTTTTCAGAGTTGGTTTTTACTCTAAATATAAGTAACAATTGGTACAATGCAGCATTTGTATGTAGGACAACTCGTGCTTTATGTGAAGGCTAATCATTTTGACAATCAGCTGTTTTGTCTTAAGAATAATTATTTCCCACTTGTGGCACTAATAAAGGCTTATCTTATTACTGGAAGACTAAGAGGTGTGTATAAAAGATGGAGGTGTGGCATAAATGCTCTGTGAAGTTGTGAACAACTCATTTCAGTATACACTTATTCTGTTTGACAAAGGTATATTATTAATATCCATTTGGAAAACGCATACAACATAAAGGCAAAACTTGCTTCCTGATCAGGAAAGGAAAACATGGTACAGCATAAAATTTACAAAGCTTGAAACAAAAAAAGAAATACAGGACAATGTGTACAAAAGTACAGGCTAAAAAACAGTTTAAAACATGTTTCCAGCTCATTTTAAAAAAGTCATTCCAAAGAAAAAGGACTTCATAAGGCCAGAGAATGATCTGCATGAAAGTCTTCACTGTTTTCAAAGAAAAAAAAAACAAAACAAAACAACCCAGTGTCTGATAACTGCTCTTAGGAAAATGAGGCTTCTGCAGTCAGTGGATAAGACACCTCTTAGCAGAACTTCAGACATCTAATAAGTATGTGTGGCCTAAATAAGGCAGTCATAAGGCAGTCAGTATTTTACATGAACTTCATGGCTCTTTTCTTGACACAAAACTACACTCTGGGCAAATGCAAACTGCACAGGAAAGTGGGGTAATGTTGGGTACAAAGTAACGGCCATTTCATGTATTTAAATGTGAAGACTGCTTGTAGTTGGGCTTGTTCTCAGTGACATTTTTTACAGCATTTTTGTATCATAACCTTAACCTTTTTAATTATGTTTAATCAATAATAGAGTTGTGTGTACAAGCTACAATTTGGTGAAAAACTAGTCGGGTTGAAGTACAGCTTCCATGCATTGGGATTAGTCTGAAAACGGTGTGCTATTAAGCCTCCTACAGCAAGCAGAGAGACCTTAACTTCCTATATACTGTGCCCTCCATAATTCTTAGCACCCTTAGTTAATGAGTGAAAAAGACTGACTCCTTTAAAAAAGAATATATCAAGTCAATTTCAGTGCTTTAGCAAGAATAGTCACAGATGACCACTTATTCTGAATTTATTGGCACCCCGTCCTTCAGTATTCTGTGCGACTTCCTGTTACCAACAGATTGTGCAGTCTTGGGCCTTCCCTGGGCAAAACGGTAGGAAAGATTTCTTTCCTGGAAGTACTTTCTGGTACTTCCAAACCAGTAACATGGAGGTGACTTCTTATGGTGAATTTAGATGGTGATTTACATGGTGGCCCCAGGACACTACCAAAGTCTATAATGTCAGTGTAGCAGCTGACAAAATAGCCTTGCATTATCTTCCAGGCTGGTCCATTATAGTTTTGTTTTCATGGGCATTTTAAGTCAAGCAGCCATTCTCTGATTTGTGCAAGTTTGTGGAATCCTTCCCATGATGAATGGCAAAGTGACTGTCACCTCATGCTTATACTCCAGTGAAACAGGTGATCATGACAGCTAATAATGAACACTTAGGCCAGTCAAATATGCATAATTCAGTTTCTTGGGGTACCAGTATTTGTGAGATTTTGTTAAATTACCAATGGCTGCTTTATTCTTAGATTTTTTTTCTACTTTCATTATAAGAACTTATAATGTGAATTTGTAATAAGCCTTTTCCAATCATCTTCAGCAGAGGGTGCAAAGTGCAGGAGGGCACTGTAAATTTGTGGCTCAGATTTATTAAATACATACTACAGCTACAGCTGTAATACCTATTTTATGGTCCAGATTTTGTTTTTCTATATATGACAGCTTGTCACGTTTATCTTTAAAATATTTTTGGTCTGACAGCTCATATCTCCAACAACAAAGAATAGTAAGATTTACATCAATTTACCTTTCCAATAACTTTCCAATGGCTGTTACATTTAACCCAACCTATTTTTGCAAGCTGCTTTCGGGCAAATTGTTCATGAATGGCAGGCTTGAGAAACGGAGGCTTTTTCATTTTTCACATAGATGAATAAGGATTAAAACAGTCATTTTCCTCAAATACAAATTATCTAGCAAAAACCAAAGTACATTAGTTTGTGCTGCGCTTTCCCCTGAATGTATCAGGGTCTTTAAAGCCACATTATATTTACAGTAGGCATTCAGTGATCACCAAAGATGACATTTGGTTCTTATATTTGACATGTGTATGGTGTAGACATGACATTTTTGCTTAAGAGGCTTTCAACGACCACCGCAATTTAAATTTATTTATTAACCCTTAGTCACGTGTGAACACACCACAGCACAAAGTGAAATTCTCTCTCTGCATTTAACCCATTCACAAATAGAAGCTGCTGCCAATGTGGGTTCGAATCCCAACCTCAGTGGTGACAATAGCAGTTGGGATTTGAACACACAACCTTCTGATTGCAGGCCATCCAGCTGCCCAAGACCAGTCACTATATGTTGTCTTAACTACAGTGTGCACCTTTAAAGATATTGATAGAACATGTGCTGTGCATTCAATCACTTAACAGTCTGATATCTGGCAATTTCTCCAGCTTGCCTGGATCAACCTGACAGCTCATCCCTGTTGAGCACTACTGCCTTTAAACATTTCAGTGCATTTTAATTGCGGAGTTGGAATGATTAAGTGAGCAAAAACTCCAGAGCCTGTGACTGACCCTCGGTGCTCCTGTGTGTGCATGTGCATCTCAATAATAGTAATACAAACAAAAGAACAAACTGCCTCTGCATGGGACAGTTTAGGTATTTAATGGTGTGAGGCTGACGTGGATTATATCAGATTCTTTCAGTAACTTTGCCCTGAGGGCTACCAGAGGAGACCCCGCAGTGATCGCAGAACTGGCTCATGTTAATCGGAATCAGACTCACTGCTGGCTTCAACTCTGCATGCGTGGACAGCCTCCTCTAGGGGTGCTAGTGATCCATCTCTTCTCACACCCATTGGCTTGATCAACTGTTGACTGTGGGGACAGAAAAATTGCAGTCAGTAATTTTATCACATGTGCGATGGTAACTACGAATCAGAAATAGCTCTATTTGTTTCCAAAAAGGGTGTATTAATAATGTACAAGTTCTCAATTTCTAATATTCAATATTATGATGCTTTACGCGGCCAAATGTCTCTTCCAATTCACGAGAAATAAATGTGCCATTTCAGCCATACACACACTACACAGTGACACAAAACAATGTTTCTCCAGAACTACGACGCAACACAAACAAAAACAGACACCACAGTGCAAACATGACAAAATACAGAGAGCAGGAAAGAGATTACAAGAAAACATTGAGAGCAGTCGACCAAAGCTACTATAGTACAAGCTTCAATACATACAGCACTTTGTGTTACATTCAGCTGCACAGACAACTGTATAACCCCCCACCCTTACTAATGCTCCTTTATCTCGTGTGAAGTCTTCCAAGACCAGGTGACTGCAAATGTTTGGACATTGACTGTATATACTATATTAACAGGTATCAATAAAGTTTGACAGTAAGGTTAATAACCTCATAATGAACAAATGAAGTACTGCTACTATGCTAAGGAAAGTCTTACAACCCTGGCTTAACTTGTTTTAATCGGTTCTGCTTTGATTAAAATTACACTAAAGAGGCCCTTACATCAGACAGAAACAACATTCTCAGAAAGTAACATTATACTGTTTATGCATTTTAACAAGGTTCTGATGTGGTCATTTAAATGTTATATGGTCACAGAGCAATTCCATATTTCATGTCATTTATGCAGCGGACACATCACATTATGTTAATGACCATTTTGTCCCCACAACCTTTAAGAGATCCCCCCTCAGTTTCACAAACACAACTGCTACCCCCAAACATAGACCATAGTACTTTTTAAACCAAACTGAAACGAGCAAATGAGAGATGTTCTCATTTGTTGACATGGTACCAAAAGTCAATCCACTGCGGTGTTGATTGTTCTGCTGGGTCGATATTGTACCAAACTGTTATAATCTTACTTTAAGGTCAGGTTTTGTTTCTAAAGTTCTGTTAAGATTTTGCTGTGTTTAGTAATGTCTACATGTGGCAAAATGAAGCAATGTGTACAAAAAGGTCCATGTCACTCAATGTGAAACAACAGTGACAACTAGCTACTTGTGTAATCATTTGATGCATTTGTTGCCCTCGCGTCTCATCGATGTGTTTTTTTAGACCACCAATTTGTCACCACAACCCACCTGCCCTGTAAAAGAAACCCACCGCTCCAGCCATTGTAGAAGCATTCAGCTCCTTCCTCTAAAGAGGCCTGTTGATGTGCTGGACATCTTTCTTTTCCTTCACATCCGGCCACATGAGAGCCCTTGGAATCACGGCCCTTAAAACACACACCCTGGACCCAGCCCAGGCCCTCCCTTCCCCCAGCTTTGCAGTTTAATTACAGGATCAGTACCCATTCTAATCTCTTCAAAGCCATGGCTACTCCTCCATGCTAATCCAATTATATCTGCACTGTGTGTCACTAGTGCACCCTAGGATGATTCATCAGGGCATTATCCAATCAAAGAAAAGCATAAGATGATTTATCAGAACATTAGCTAATCAAAGTTTACAAAAGTCTTTTATTTACATTCATTTGCAGGCCTCACAATTAACAGGTTAGGTACAGAAATGCTGAGTTGAGGGCATAAAAAAAGTTGCAATCAGTTTGTGCTAATTCCAGCTGAGCATTCTTGAAATCAAAAATCTAATTCACACAATTTTCCAAGAGCCAAACCATTCTGGAGCTCTTTAGTTTAGCACTTGAGCTGGAGCTACAACTGAATCTTTTCCATAAATAAATCCTCACACTTTTCCCAACCCGCTCAAACTGCCTGTAGCTCTTCATTAGGGTGGCACAGGCTTGCTGAAATGAATTTCACCTCTATATGTAGCCATCCGAAGTCCCAGGTTTGGAGAGGACTGATTCTGAATTAGATCCTCTTCATTTATGAAAGTTGTTTTTATTAAAAAATTATTTTAGATCAGCACCAACTGCTGATGTCCACAATGGCTGCTCGCTGCGTTTGGTTAGTGAGGACAGTAAGGTCATGTTCGCATGATGGTCAGCATGTTTGGTGTCCACAACTTATAAACAATAAAGGATTATAAAAACAGATGCCAAGTTGGTCAATGTGAATACAGTAATTATGTCCAGTTTTAGTTTTATATACTGTTATGCAGCGTCAGGAAACTTGTAAACACAGCCACTTAACTCAGCACAGTCTGAAGCACGTCAACTGCACAGTGACTGAACTGCCTATAAGTTCCCAACACCTGCTACGCCTCCTGGCACCAATGCAAAACTAAGGAAGTAGACTGTGGACATATCTTCAATGTCTGAAGTACAATGAAAAGTGCACATATTAACATTTTGTCAAGCCATCACTTAAATGCAGTGTCAAATTACTCTATGGTGCCAAACATACAAACCTGCCAGAAACCAACCTTTCTGATTGTCAAAAGTACCACATAATAATTGGTTCAGAAGATGATGAAGTAGTGAACACAAATGTGAGCATTACTGTGTGTGTATGGTTGTGTTGGTGAGTCAGAGTCAAGGGTAATTGGAGTGAGTCAAGCTGGGGCGGGGGGCATTCTTGTTGTGAGGTGAGTGGTCTCCTGAGCAGCCATACTGGGAGACTGGTGACTGTCAGTGTGCCCTCACTACACCACCTCCTTTATCCTGATGAAGAGGGCAAAAAAAATAGAAACAACGACCCATTCTAAAAGGAGGAATCTGCCTCTTGTGGGCACACGCTGCTCATTACGAATCCATAGACGGACAATACCACTGTATAGATGAACAACAATGATGTCCCTTTTGTGTTTGCAAACTTTAACACTCTCCAAATTACGCATACGTACACACCAAAGCTACCTTAATTGAGCCTGTGTGTCTGTTCTTTTCTTCTCCTGGGACAATGTTTGGCACCTCCGTTGAATACAACAAACCATGTATAAAAGAGGCACGTATATCTATTAAAAAAGAAAAAACTGAATGCACAGCACAAAGGACTGTGAGCTTGCGACCCCACTGTGTGTGCCAATTAGCTGGTAATTAATGCAGCAGGGCTGAGGTGGCGGGCTGGTGTGCTGGTGGCTTGTATTGACTCTGTTGAATGCTGCGGCGCAGAGGAGGGCCAGCTGTAAATGAGGTAGAGGCAGGCAGCGGGAGATTCCTGCCTTAATGAAGCGGTTGGTAAGGAACGCGCTCAGAGCAACGACACTTCTCATACTGCTGTCTCACTAGTGTCTCCTGTCAGTTGTTGGCAGAAAGGTCAACGTAAAGGTAGTCTGCTCTTACTAATGCCACTGATGAGAGCAAAGCTGAATGTGATGCACTTACTCTAGCAATTCTCTCACTTAGATTATATATCTACAAAATGTACAAATACAAAATAACCATAACACCCTGAAAAGTAGCCATTGTCAACCGCAGCAGGGCTATTAACTCACCGTGACAACTCGCCAATCATGCTGGCCAGCTGTTGAGCTTCAAATTCCTTCTGTTCTTCAGTCATGTCGTCAATAGGGTTTGGCAATGGCTCTTCTATATGGCCTGTTATCGGGTTAATACTAAAAGACACAAGTGGTGAGAAAACATACACCAACTATGTTCAAAAAGCATTTTAGCTAAAAAAAAAACACACCCTTACAATGGCTTTGCTAACTTATACTCCTCAGTGTCTGAATCCTCATCAGCAGAGTACTCTGTCTCTCCTCTGCCTCCTGCGAGCAGGCCTCGAGCTACCAGAAGCCCTGCAGCATTGCCGTAGCCCGTGTACTTCAACAGGTTATCGACTGCAAAACATTAGGCAAAAAGATGGCAAAAATCCATACTCTCTAACCAGAAGATAAAATATTTATCCACCTCAAATTAACCAAACATCTGAAACAATTCCTCATTCTTGCAATCAGTCACAGAGGGGTTGAAATAAGCACTCACCGCTTTCTTTGCAGAGGACAAAAAGAAACTCTGCAGATCCCTGTTTAACTCCCATGTCTACGTGAGTCATGAGACGCACTAGTTTGTTCCGGACTGTGGTGCCCACTTCTGGCCTCTCTTTCATGTCTTTTAGAGGTGGCAAAACCTGTGCATTATAATGTTATGTTAGAAGCCAATACAATATTATTTTAAAATGACACAGGTGAGTATTTCCAAGACAACAGCCGGGGTGTTACACTGGATAGTGTGAAACGTACCTTCGCTTTGAGGTATCTGCGGATCTCCCTGTGGTATCGGGAACCTTCCGTCATGAGGCTCAGGACTGGTGTCAGGCCTTCTTTGTAATTGGACCCCTGAGTGTACGGAAAAACATGAGCTTTGTGTCTTTTTCCACAGCAAGGGTGATGGAGTTAAAGGCAGAGAGCTTGCTCGCTTGCCCCATTCTTTAGTCTATTCTTGTTCAGTACCTTGTCTATTCTTTTCTCCATGAAGTCTACGAGCACCTGCAGAGCATCCATGTTCTTTCCACCATATTCCTCAAGTCCTCCTTGTGAAGGCACATCAATCAGGACGTCCAAGCAGCATACAGGAATATTGCTCAGGAGGTTTATAGCATGACTGGGAGAGATTGTTGAACAAAACAGCAGTTAGCACCTATTTCATCTATTTAATATCGTGCAAGCAATTACACTGCAAGCAAACTTACGATGACATTCTATAAGAGTGTATCTTTTCAGGGCTTTAAACGTTGACTCTTGTCAGTGTATATAAGCTGATAAAGCTTTCTCACTGAATTCTAGTTATTATCTTTGAAAACAATTATGGATTGTTTCAAAAAAGCCTACTTGTAAATATTTGAAGATTAGGGTTAGGTTGAGTTTAGTGACACTAAGGAGCCATACTAACAGTGCTGTCAACAAAACATGCATATGCCTGGCCATTTTATGAAGTCTGACAAGGGGGACGAGAAACCTCACTCTGTTCCTGAGCCGATTTGAATAACAAAAGCCCCGCTACCAGCACGCAAGTCTGCTTCAGCACATTCAGACTGCTTTGTTAAAGAGGCAGAATATAGTCAGCCAAGTTGGAGAGTGGTAGAATGCATTGTGCGTTTGTGTCAAGACAGCAAGACATTCCAGAGGTGTGAAAGGGCTGGCGACTGAGCCATGGGGCACACAATCAGTCAAGCCCACATAAACAGGGTGCAAGCGAATGGGAGGGGGTCTAAATGCACTGACTTCTCTCTACAGGGCAAAGGGGTGCACCATTAATCATTTAAAGTCAAAACTCCAATCACATTCTGGCACTTCTTTTCAATATGTCATGAGAATTCACAACGTATTGAGACAGAGGCCTTACAATCAGAACTCAATTCATAGAGAAACAGCCAATTTGATTAGACTAAAATGCACATGTAACAATTCACTTCAAACTGCAAGCCTCCTTAATGCAGCACTGCGTTGCTTTAATAACCCAAACACACAGAGTTGGGACAGAGCAGAGCACAAACCTGTGAGCCTCTTCTGTTTTCTCCGCTGTCTGAGCCCTCAGCATCAATATATGCCTCATTATGGCTGCAATAAGCCGCAGTTGGTGATCATTCTCCTATGAAAAGAAAGAAAGCAAAATTGTGAGCAAATGGTCAGATTGAATTTTCAATATATTCTAAACTGACTGCAGAGCACAAATGTGTAGTGCATTATAAAGTAAATGGTTTGGATGGAGAGGCCAAGATTGGCCAAAAAAAAAAGACAAAGACGTTGTAAAAGAGGGTGTTACTGGTGTCATGACTTTAAAAAAATGGAAGAGAATCACACACGACTTCTCCTCCCAGTACATTACAAAGCAATGAGTTGACACAGAGCCTGGAAGGCATCAAGTGTTAGCCTCGTAATTAGAGACTATGTGGGCGAACTAGTTTGGCTGCACATGGAGGAAGAATACACAATAACTCGGCGAGCAAGGGAGTTTTCTATGTTAGGATCAGTAAATGACTTAGGCTAGGATGAATTTCAACAAACACCAAAACTCAGGTTAGGGAAAGGCCATTTAACTGATAAACTTCTTCCTGCTGCTAAGATCTGGCCTCTCTGCAACAGGCTGAAACACGCTCCTTTCAGCATTAAACATTTAATTCCTACAAAACAGAACAGTAGTCTGAAACCTGACATCCTTTCTTTGCTAAAATGACCATTTATAGACATTTAACTACAGATACACCAGAAATTCTTCACTGAAGAAGTGTGTCCTAATAAATGCAAGTATCTTTACAGTCCTTTCACACATGAAAGTCACAGAGAATTTCTTCAACTTTTTTTAAAGCAAGCAGAAAGGTCTAATATAATTTTATAAAGCAAACAAAAGGACAATAAATTATATTTAATATTATATAGTTTACTTTTAAAATTATAATACATGTATTCTGGTGGGGCATTAGACAACATTTTCAAATTTCTGCAGTAGGTTTCCCAGAGTGTGGCAAACCGTCTGAGCAACAATTCTAAATTTTTGTTTTACAGTTTCAGTATCCTGATAATTAGGATGAGCGTAGAAATAAAACAATATAACACTTCATGGTTTCCCATAATTATCTATGGTGGAATTTCAAAGCAGCTCTGCTATAACAACAGAAAGAAATTTTTGGCAACATGTGAAGTTCAGGCATGTGGCTGTGGAACGCACTGCTCACTTCTAGAAGTCTGACGTTTATCCTGCAGAGGTGCTTTTAAAATATAAGCGACAACAATGATCTCCACCAAAATCTTACAAACAAACGTGTTTGCAGTAACAGCTTTTAAAACAATCCTGAAGGTGCTGAATAACTCATTATATTGTATAACATTTCCATAAAATACATCAGTTAATGTTAAGTAAGTATGTCACTGCAAGACCACTTTACAGGAAATAAACAGGATTTTCAGTTCTTAATTTTGCTTTCATGGAACAAGAATATTTTGGCATTTTTCTCTTTCAACCAAAAACTGAAAGTGCCACTTTCAATCATTTTTGGCTTTTTGTTAAGTTGTTAAGACCAGTGCTCTCATTTTACCACCTCAACTTTGTCCATGTTTGTCCCAGTGTCAAATAAATTAATAACGTGTTGTTTTGTTATATTGTATAAAATGTTATGACAGTTTCAAACATCAAAGTAGTTTGTATTTCAAATTATGTTTAAGAGCCAGGTCATGAAAAACTCAAGGTACAAATAATCAGTAGCTGGAACAAACGCAGATAGTGTTTGTAGCCTCAGTCCGGCTCACCTCACTGGAATACGACATGGTGATGTTGAACAGAGCTTTGAGGGCTTCCATCACCTGATCACACTTCTCAAGTGAAATGGGTGGAACCTGGGGGTCAGGAGGTGTAACTTCATATGGTCCTGCCCAGTGCACGTCCAAGATGCGCTCCAGCACTCCAGTAAGCAGCCCCACAGCGCCCGTTTCTTTGCACAGTTCTCTGCGGATATCTGTCCGCAAGGCAGATAGCAGGAACAGCAGGCGGAGAGAGAAGAGCCCCACTTCGTGGTGCATCGAGCTGGATGGGCGCAAATGCGCACAAAGGCCATGCCCTAACTGCACATCTGCACACACCTGCTGTGCTGCCACACTGTTGAACACCACATTGCATAGACACTTGAGTGCTTCCACCACCACAAGCTCCTCTGACGCTGACTTGGCCTCCTCCAGAGGCTCTACATCACCGTCCACCAGTGGGATTCGGGCCAGTCCTGCTAGAGTGAGAATGCCCTCCCGGGTGGCTACGGGTCCCAGCACACGCTTGTCACGGGACAGGATGCGCATGGTCTCCAGACAGGTGCTTTGGCACTGGGGTTGGACAGGCCGTCTGAGCACTGTGAGCAAACCCTCACAGAGCTTCTGCAACAGGGGAACACAGAGATGCAATGTGATACACTTCATAATTTTAACAAACTTAGCAAAATAAAACCTAACTAAACTGACTGCAATTATAGTTACAATTAGTCAATAAAAATAGTTGTTCACTGACAATGCCGACTGCAAAAAAGACTGAACTTTGAATTATGGTGAAGCTGTAAGAGCGAGGAAATGGTAGAAAGCACAATGGTTTAATGAGCTCATTAACTGATACATACCTTACAGTCGATACACAAACCAGTGCATGAAATACAGCACTAAATGCAGAATACTAAATGCAGTCTTAAATTCACATTGCCAATTTTATACTCACTATCCGAGCATCCTCTTCTTTACAGTCAAAGGCAAATGTCCTGTTGTTCTGAAAGACAATTTGAATGCAATCTCAAACAAACAACACAGATGAAACTCAGAAGCTTGTGCAAGGTGGACAAACTTTCTGTCAAAAGTCAAATGAATAACTACATGTCCTGTAATAATCTTATGATTGGTTCCTTTGAACAAACAGTTTTTTCTCTGCACCTTAAATGTAATTGTGGAAAAATGTGTGTGTATAAATTAGGGCTTGCATTATCTACTTAATGTCAACAATTATTTTAAAAAAAAATCCTTTTATGTTGAAAGTTTTTGTGCTCTTTGTCTTAGCTGAGTTTCGCAGGGTTCATGTGTCCCATATAATATAGACAAATATAATGGGATGTGTGACCATAACACCACGTCCCACTTTAATAACTGCATTCAGATACATAGACTTCCATATGGAGTTGGTCCCTCGTTACAGCTGCTATAATGGTTCTGCCCCCCATGCGCTAGACTCTGAGGGTAACTTGTTTTTCTATAATAAACTAGATCAAATGTGAATGCCCTGGCAGGAGCAAATAGTTTTATATTTGATTTGAGTACATTAATGTTTAAGTTGAGATTTACAAGAAATATCTGAACTGCAGCTGTGTAACTGTGTTAAATGGAACACTGCTGTTAAAAAGCTCCTTATTTGTTTAAAGTGTTTGCATAACAGATATTCTTACACTTTTATTCATATAGCAATACTTATAAAGATAAGTGTGCAATACGCTACTTTTGAATTAATTCTATAATTTTGCGTATAACAATGTAATGTTATATATGTTACATATATATTTATTAATCGTTATACGATTCATGCCCAGCATTAGTCCAAGTGGAACTGCAATGCTAGTCACCCCTGAAACTCAATCAAAAGGAGGCTCAGACTACTTTCAGTTTTTACAGATCTTAAATTTCCTCCTAGATTTTGAATTGATTGATGGATATTGTATAATTATTTAATCCTATTTCCCTATTTATTTTTACCTATTTGTTTTATTCTTTTTTCATTTTCAACATTCTGTTATTACTTGCAAAGCACTGCAATATTCAATACATTCTGAAGTTGGTCAGATTATCCAAAGCACAATGGAAGCACAATTTCCTTTTGAGCAAAACTATTTCGCACGTTTGGAAAAAAGGGATTTCAATACAGTCAAAACAGCACTACCTGTGGACACCTGCAAACTTAGAATAGACTTGGCAGGCTGCTTCAAGAAGAGAGTTACTGCACTTACAAGAGGGCAAATAAATAATTTAAGATAATAGAAAATTGACACCTTCTCTTCTAGAATGGGCGTTATTACTCTTTAAAATTATGTAACACTCAAGGTAAACACCTGACATGTACTCATTCAGTTTACAAACAAAGTAAATCTCAGTAACGTCAACATCTACCTTTCACATTAGCTAGCAAGCCAGCTAGGCTAATGAGTAGCCAGATAACATTATATGTAAGCTATCCTGCAAAATAAAGAATTCAGTTGCAGACTTTCGCCTGAACTCCGGAAAACGTCCAAGGAAACTAAACACCATATTCTCACTGCCTTTGTTTTGTTTTACTGCTGTCATCATTCAGTTTCAAGCTAGCTTGTAGCTAGCTAGCTAGCTAACTAACATCATCCAGGAACTCACCTCTGTGTTGTATTTCTGTAAACGTCTCTGAATTTCGTCTTCGTTTCCGAGTTCGATCTGGGTTAAAATGTCACTCAGCTCCATGTCTGGATGCTGTACACATCAGCTCGTATCGTAGCTAAGAGCTCAGAAGGGGAAATCTGGAGCAGTTTCTACAGGAGGTTTTGTCTCTGAGGCTCTTTACCTCATATGTCTCAACTTCAGATAGACGTCACGGGTGCTGCGTCACAACTCTCTCTGGAGACTCAGGGTTTCAGTAGAGCAAAAAACTTCAAAGCAAAATCAAAGCATATGTTTTTTTCCCCTACATTTCCTAATGGGCGTGTGCAGTCTTAGCCTCTGCCCCTGAGTAGATACGATTACAGAATAGTCTTTAAAAAGTCCCTTGTAGTTCACCCTGCTTATACAACAGTTATTTAAGAAAGATGTCATTAAACAATCACTACTCTTTTACACTACTCTCACATCCCATCAACCAGCCAAGATATTTCTGTGCCCCACCATTTGCACCTTTAAAAAGGCTGGTAGCCTAGTGGTTAGTGAGTTGCCCCTGTGATCTGACGGTTGTGGGTTTGAATCCCTGTTAGTGGCACCACTGAGGTACCTTTTTTTTGCCAGCCCACCACTTCATTTGGTGAATAGGTTAAATGCAGAGAAAGAATTTCACACTCATCACAGGGTATGCTGTATTCACGTGAGGGGTCACTTTATAAATATTGGAGCACATCTGTTTTCCAGGGTTTGGGCTGGGCTCCGTACTTCTAGTGAGGGGCGATCTTAATGCTTCAGCATACCAAGACATTTTGGACAACATGATGCTTCCAACTTTGTGGACCCAGTTTGGTAATAACTTTTTTATTCCAGTACACAAGGCAAGCTCCATACAATGTCACTAAAGTCCCTGTTGGTGTAATGCGTCTCAATACTTTTGTCCATATTGTTCAGCGGCACTGGAGTTTCAATGATAAATGTATTATAGTAAATAATACTATTACAGTTATAGTAAATAGTGATGCTGATGAACGAATGTATTCCCAAATGTTTTTCTGCAGATCTACCTGTCAACAAGTCATTAATGTATGGAACATCTTCAATGCAGGACATCTTCAAGCCTGCTGGAAAGAGTCTCAGGTGGCACAGCATGAGGTTCCTTGAGAAAATACCCAGTGCAGATAAAATGGCATCAAGGAACAGGGGTAGCTAGTGCAAAAATGATTTGTTTAAAAATTCTACCTTATATTTCCATATGAGCTATTTTACGCTTTTAACATGTTCACTGATTTTGTAAAATGTGTATTTTTCAAGCAGGCTCAGCTAGATGTTTGTCTTGTATGAGATATGGGCTTCTATCATAAAGGCTTTGTAGATCCAGTGCAATAGAAACTTAGCAAATATTATAAAAATCATTTCAGCTGCGCAGATATGCTTTGAGTGAAGGGGGGGACATGTGCACATTTGATTTTTAGGTGTTGACTGTGGTCTGTGGTGGGTTGGCGCCACACCCAATGTGAGCCCCTGCCTCATGCCCATTGGCCAAAGGATAGGTTCTGCGTACCCGCGACCCCAGCGAGGATTAAGTAGTTACAGAAAATGTATGAATGACTGTGGCCTTGTGGGCATGTCACTGCAATATAAAACAAATCTTTTAGAAAAATGAACATTGCATTACATTTTATTGTACCTTCATTGGTGATTGTACACTGATCCCCAACTTTAGCATAGATATATATCCATGATACTGCTGTAAATTAGCAGATCTGCTGTGCAACTGTGCAAACCTCCCTTCTGATGTTGTGCGAGGCAATTTTCAGCAGCTCTACAGAAGAAGGGCTTGCTGTGAAAGCGTGAAAGTCCAAAGGTTAAAGGTTATGGGAGGTGCATTAACATCTCATCAGCAGGGGGTAGAGGCAATAGAAGCCTAATTCTTTCCACACTGGGGTCCTCTTGGTTCTGTTCGTGAGCTTCTACCCGAGGGTGGAGACGGGAGACGAGGCCAGTTCAGAGGAATTGAATAGATTTGGGTTTTTTTCCTCAACATTGCGCAGGGATCGGTCCTGAATAATGACGTACCGTTACAAACCCGCAACGAGAGCCACGGCAGGGGGAATTTGACCCCAGACCAGATCCACCTCATGTTCACACTTTCTTCTTTCTCTCTGAACATTACCGAAGTGTAATGTTGCCAGCATTTTAATGCAAGACCAGCCAACTGTCATTATTCAATTTACATTCACAGTAGATTAAGAAAACAACATTTTTGAGGCCATTTTTACATTTAGAGCTTAGTTCTGTTTAACCCACTGGTTATTCAAGCATGATCGATTTTCAGTTAGTCCAATAGTACTGGTTGAACTGGCTGAACAAGTTGGATCAGGACATGTTAGGGGAAATCCACAAAATACAAAACTCAGCTCAAAACACAACAGAGAATAATAGTCATCATTCAACTGGCAAATAGACAGATTCAGTACTAGGTTTTAAAAATTCTTTATGTGGCAACAAATAATTCCACATATATCATTTACACGGTAACAGCTGTCACCCCAGAAGTTACTGAATGTTTTTATTTACAAGAGAAAGTGGCTTAAGATAAAGGTTACATTTTTATATCCTTTCTTTTTTTATTTCTACCCATAGGGTAATAGGTCCACAGTACCCTCGAGTGCATTTAAAAACACACATACCTAGGTTAACACACACTCTCTCTCTCTCTCTCTCTCTCTTCATAAAAATGCAACTTACAGTACAAACATATATAAACAAAGCAAAGGGCACCATGTTACAAAGCTACAGGAAAATGTTTAGAGTTAAGCTCTCTCACAATTACAGCAACAGAGCCTATAGCACAAAGCACAAAGCAAATTTGCTGACGCGGTCAACACACTTCAAGAAATGTTTTGTCAGTCTGACAGATCTCATATGCAATTGCTGACCCAACAAATTGATGTGATTTAATTCAGTAGTGAACTCCCTTCCTTTGACGTCTATGTCCTGGCAACGGGCCAAGATGCCTTACGCAGGCAGCGATCGTTTACATTTTCCCTGGTCCTTTTACGGTCGCACATGGCCCTCACATGCCAGAAAAGCAGCAAGCACAAGCGCTAACACTGATAAACAGTGAGGAAAAACGTCTGGAATGAAAATAAAAGGCTGCTTTTACGTCAAGCAGCAAGTCCAGGGGAAAAAAAAAATCACGTGATTTATGCACTTTCAGAATGATTTGATACCAGTAATCAGAATGTTTATGTGGTGGAACGGTGAGAGAGGGCTGTGAAATGGGGAAAATGGGAAAACTGGGAGGAAAATAAAAGGCACAACAGGGTTTCAGCTACACTCATCATCTCACAATGATTCTGCCTTAAGATGACGAGTTTGACTGGCAGGTCCCACAGCAGACACTTTTTCTCCCAGCGCAATTCACATTTGCCTGATGAATTTCAATCTCAGTGTTCCACTGACACAGCAACTGTTGGCTGGATGATACTGAGAGTTCCTGGCCTTGCTGGAGAGCTTTGCTTCTGCACACACCTGCTAATGCACTCACTGGTTTGTGTGGCTTTTCTTGATGGACGAAGACAGCTATTTCGCCCACCCTGTGGCAGCCTCTCCATTAATATAGGCAAAGCCAGGAAAGTGTTGTGCATGTTCGTATTCTGAGTTCCTGCGTGGTGCCAAAGGGGAGTACATGTCCCCAGTGGAGGCGTAGCGTGATGAGTGCATAGAGGGGCTGGAGTAGCAGCTATTAGCTGTGGGGACTTCCGGCCAGCGGGGGGTCACAGCAGTCGAGTGCAGCCGAGGACTCCCACTCATAAGACACGGATCCATGCGTGACATCTGGCTGTTAAGTGGGTACTGCAAATGAAAGGGAAAAATCAGTCAGACAACAGAAGCAGTTACAAAACTGTTTGTGACAAACTAAAAGAAAAAACAATAAAACTATAATCTAATCTATAACGGTAAGTTTCACCAGAGAATAAGAAGCTATGAACAAGTTACTTCATCTCTGTACCACAATATGTAAAACATCAATTATGTTTATTTCCAGAATTAGGCTAATGTGGATTTTAACTGAAATAATACTAAAAATACTGTTGCAAGAACAGCATTTGGAACCCCTCCATTTTGTGTTGCCATGGGTGACCCAAATGATCATAAACAAAAGTCAAACATGTCAACATTTGACATCCTTCAATACTAAAAACGCGTACTGTCCTCAAAGAGGAAACCAGTAATAGTGTTCCATTTGTATCCTCTCAGTCTGCGTGATCCTTTCAGACAAAGCATAGACACTGTGCCCATTTTAGGAATGGGTGGACAAGTGGAAGTAAAAATCTATCTGTCCCCTCTAAATAGAAACGGTACACAGTCAATACCATTATGAAGGACCGCAGGACGGAAAAAAAAGTCAGCCGGGGTCAGAGACCAAGATGTGTAGCTTAGTGACCTCTTGTTCAGCCAGAGAAAAGCGACCATTGAATAACAATATTTTAATAAACACGTTATCCGCCTGGATTCCCGGTCTGTGGCTGAGCTGTCTGAAGAAGCCATTGAGTGTTGGGCAGAGGGGTTCTGAGTGTGGGTCTGTCTGGGCTCTGGCCAGGCCATCTTTCAGTGCTTGCATCCGCTGTGTTGAGAGGAATTCCACATCGACCGCTTCAACAGCACAGAGACCCAGCTGATCTTCCATTACAAAAGCAAGCTAGGCCAGGCTAGACCAGAGAGCTCTTGACAGGAAATTACCACCACGCCTGCTTTGGCTAACAATATATGACGGCACCGACCTAGTAGCCTCTTTCCTTTGATAGAACAATTTAGTTGAACCACTTCCATTCCATCTGTTAGGCTTACTTCAAAGAATCCTTTCTTCACCATGAATCTGTTTTGTCTAAATTCCTAGCCCCCAACTTGCCTAGTTAAGCAGAGAAACATCTCACTACACACACTCTCTCACCATGCCATGCTCAGACATATTAATACACGACTTAATACAACCATGTGAATGGAACACTGATGGCTTATCCACTGTATATTTGTTTAATGTGAATGATCTAATTACATGTGGTAGAGCATGTGTAGCATCATTGGTAGTCTAATCAATTAACCTTTATTTTTAATTGCTTGCTCAGAAACATTCCTGTAAAGAAAGGGCATACAGTAACTGAGCACTGACTGAAATGACAAGCAGTTCACCCATAGGCTAAGCTCATTGTTGGTGGAGGCAGAAAACTGCTCCCTACCCATGGAGCCCTCTGCATTGCGCATAGTTCAGTGTTTCACATGCTAATGACACGCAATGTGCCATTCGCCATTCAAATTCATATTAGCATTCTTGTCTGACTTGCGGCCTTGTAAAATGCAGTTAAAGAGCCAGGAGGTGAATACACATCCATTTCAATGAATGGGAATAAACAATCATTTACATCTATTATGAAGCACTTCAATTAATTAAGCTTGCATAAAGACGCATATTGGACCAAACAAAGTATGACATCAACTGATTTTACAACCCTATCAGATTACGAGTGAAATTTCTCACATTAGTATATCAAAGCTGATAAACAATACATGTACCTTTATAGTTACATTTAGGGCTTTTAGCAGATGCATAGATAAAGTAGTGAACCTTGTGTGAATGCTGGGAACGGTGAGAAGTGCTGACCTGTGCAGAGGAACGGTGGTAAGAGGAGTAGTGCAGGGGGGTGTGGAGGCCTGGCTCGTGGGGCAAACTCGAGTACTGGCTCTGGATGGCATGATGCTGGTTTGTGTAGCTGCCGTAGTTGTAGCTGCCCGTGTATCTGAGAAAAAAGTATTACGTACATTTAGACCAGACAAAATTTAGAAATGATATCAGCTTCTGACAAATCTCTAAAAGGGCCTCACCCGTGTTCGTCTCTGTGTGGGTAGACTGGCATCCGGTGGCCAGATGAGGTAGGGTGCACCGGTGGGCTTCGCATGCAGGACAACTGGGCTCCACCCTCAGGGGGGCTACCTCCTGACGTTGTCACTGTGTACGTAAGGGACCAGGTATATGACTGAACAGCTCCTGGCACAAAACACGCACACATACAGAATACGCATTGTTTTGTTGTAGACATCATATCAGCTTCCTCTAAAATAAATAAAGGCTGTAACTGATCCAAGATAAGAAAAAGCTTTCCAGGTCACCAAGCAGACGATTAGCCCATTACATAGGATGTCTATTATTCACTTATGTTATTGATCTTAGAATGTATTTAAATCACTTGTGGACTAATATAATTGCATAAAATGTTATGTAGTTATGTGAATGAAGAATTAAAGTGTGATTTAACACACAGGTCCTAGCAGTTTAAACTCTTAAACCCTTGGCTTCTTATTTAGTTATTAACCTTAAAATGTATTATTAAGTAACTGCAATTTGTTATTCTTTAACTATAACCAAAGGTAATATGCAAGTATATATACGGAATGAGTAATTGCCTCGTATGCAAATCTTTAGCGTTGAAGTGAATAAGATATTGTTGGGCCTCCACATACCTGTCGTGACAGACACACCAGTGTACTCGGGAGACTGGGCTGAACTAGGCGAGGTGGTGGGTAGTACTTCCATTGAGTGCACAGACTTGGCAGGAGAGTAAGGTGACATCGCGGTGGAGGTGTTTTCTGTCAGCACCATGTCTTCACTGTTTTCTGCTGTAGGGAAGCAAGGCTGGACATCTCAGCACTCAGCGTAGTTTGCTTTAATTCACAGATTTTGTCCCAGATGTAACTGTCACTCAACATGCTCGTTGACTCACCTGTGCTGCCCTCGCCCTTCATGGCCCTCATCAGCTCATTGGCTCTCTCCTGGCAGTGCAGGGACTCCAACAGGTACAGCACATAGTCATCAAACATCAGGTGGATCAGGTGGAATGAACCTATACACACACAGGAAAGGGCACATATGTTGTTCATTCTGGTCTTATGTATAATGACTTTCTGTACTAGACCTTAGAGAAAGGAGAACTGTACATAAAGCTTACAATGCCTCCTGCGAGCTTTAAACTGCATAGAACGGTCAAGCAAACACACCAACATTATCAGATTAAACCGGGTTAGTAGTTTTACATTTTGTTCCGTTTTGTGGATTACTAAACTTTGCAACAGATTCTGTAAGTAAGTACTTATTAGGCTCTGAATGGGTGTTGGGGGAGTCTGGAAAGAGTGTGACACAATCCTCACTTTGTACAACCAGCTCCAGTCATTCTGTGCATTATAAACCCTTGGGCTATTCAGAACCCTAGGTGCAATACTGCCCACTCATAAAATGGGAAGCAGGAGGAAATACTTGTGAGGGGGGGTAGCTTTTGTTAATTAGCTGTTTTTGTACAGAGAGCTGCATTATCAAAACACTGCAACCAGCTGTGTCTTTGATATTCACAGACAGGGCTGAGGAGGAGGGGGTCTTCACCTCTTTTTATGGCCCCTCTTTCAGCAACTCTGCCATAGACAGCAAACCACTGTTAACCAAGACTTAGCAAGGTAGCCATCTTGGCGTAAAGCTTAGGATGTGGATTGGGATGTGTTTTGGTCAGGAATATAGGTTGGATCTCAGGTTGTTTAAGGTAAAATGCTAAAGCTTCAAACCACCTAAGAAACAACACAGTTTTAATCACTACATTAAAAAAACTTTGCTTCTCATGATAAACTTCATAGCCCTCAAAGTAAGAACTCCATGGCAACACTCTTAAGATCAATGATCTTTAAAATTATATTGATTTTATACGCTTGATCTTTGGCACAGATATTCAAAATCTTCTAACAGGGGAAAATACAAACTTGACATGAAAGCAGTTCAGACTTTGCACTGACATTCGAATTCCTCTTCACACACCATAGATGCAAAAAGTGTATGAGTATGTCCATGGACACTGCTCTCTGATTGAATGAACATTCTGGCCCTGGCAGACTTACCGAAACTGGGGGCACTATGCAACGTCATGTCCCGAATCACTCTGGTCCCAAAACATGACCACATGAGGAGGAACTGCTGGGCGACCTTCTTCAGGCACCCGGGTCTCTTCCCTGCCACCTAAATGGAATATTACCATGAGAAAGGCTTGGGGGTGGGGCACAGAGGCCCTAACCTTTGGGTCCATGCTGGAATCTAACCCCCAGGAACGAAAAACATGTCAACAAGTCAACTATTTGATTTGCCCCTCGGGACACACCCTCTCATTGAACTATTGTTTGCTGGGCTTTGGATGTTCCCATGACGACCAAATTTTTACAAGCCTATATCTGTAGCATAATGGCTGCAAATATAGGACATGAGGACATCATTAAGTTGGGGAATTGCTTCACAAATGGCTTAACATAAGCATGTTACAAAAGTCAAGGATTCTGTTTCACATTTTGGCAGTACCATGGTATTTTTAGTTTTTTTGGAAAGACCTCACAAGGAGCTCATTTTGATGAATAGTAGATGCAAGTAAAATTGCTGAGCTCATATTCCTAATTAAACTACTGAACCGGTTCATCTGTCACAGGTCCCATTGTGATTTCCTTTTAAATTACAATGTAATTAGAGGTAAACAGGGAACAACGTTTGTTTTTTTTCCAAAAGAAATTAATATACTATTGAACTGACCCTTACAACACATCTGTCCACCATGGAGTCCAGCCATTCAATGTATGCTTCAATGGGGGACTGATCCTCAAGCAGCCGGTCAAACTCTTGATATACTGAAGGAAGAATGATATAAGAGAGTGAACTAAATGAAACAAAAAATGACTATGTCTAGGTGCTGCGTTTCTAGACACAGGTTAAACTAAATCCTGTATTTATACTTTTTCCTGTATTTAGATGCAAAAAATAATGCAAAAAAACGTGCCTTAGAGTAAGTTTATAGAAACTGCTATAAACTGTAAGTCTGTAGAAACTGCTCCCCTGAAATGAGTTTGAAATGCTCCTCATGCTGCCAATGGTTAACCCCTCAGCCATAATAAGTTTTGTCTTTTAACCGTGGGAATAAATCAGCACTGGGCATCAACATGTGAACATAATGGGTGATGGCCCAGTGGGTAGGATACTTGCCTCTGGGCCAAGAGGTCATGAGCTCGAATCCTACCTTCAGTATACCACCACTGGGTTCTTGAGCAAGATCCATAACCACAAGTTGCTCCAGGGAGAATGCCCCTTGTAGTTAGGGAATGGAAGTCGCTTTGGATACAAGCGTCTGATAAAGGCTATAAATGTGACCATTCTGTCATACTTGAACCCACTACAGCACACAGTGTGTACAGCACAAAATTCTTCATCTGCATTTAACCCATTCACCAAGTGAAGCAGCGGGCAGCCAGGAACACAGTGTGTGGGGACGGTACTTTGCTCAAGGGGACCTTAGAGGTGCTTAGCAATCTTGGGATTCAAACCCACGACTTTCTGATGAACCAGACTTTCCAACCACTAGCTGCACCAATGTTGATTAAATATCAATATGCGTGTGTTCCTATAGATTAAAATACCTTTCAAAAGACAATAATAACAATTACAAAATGCATCTACATGTATTTACTGAGGTTATTTACTGTTTGCCACAGTAAACAGACAAAACTGTACTTGCATTATGATATATATATATAAGAGTAGCTTCCATCGAATCTGCTCCAGGAAAAGTTTATTGTGGCTGTAATTTAAAAATCTATAACAATATTTTATTTTTTCTCCATTTGAAAATGACAGCATCTTCATATATACAGAATATATTAAAGTTAAAAAGTTACCCTTTCAGATACAAGATTGTGTTATGACACTATGTATACTCTGTTTTGAATCTTTTTGGTGTTTTATTGCTTACAAGCAGCTTTGTCCAATACTAGGTGGATATAGTTTCTAAAATTCAGGTACATAGGCACATGTATGAACTCTGTAGTGACTCACATTGAATGATGAGCCTTCGCTGGTCCTCCTGTGAATCCTCCATTGTGTAAAGTGTCTGCTTAGTGATACTATTCAGATCTACATTACGCCAGTCCTCCAGCATCTGAAAGGTGATGTCTGCACTGTGGATCACTGTCCGTGATGCCTTCAGGAACACAGAGTGGGAACATACTGCTTATATTGAAACCATACAGTACATTAAATTGAAATAATGAAACTGAATTTGTATAAATTACATTCTCTCTCACCTGGCAAAGATGATTTAGGGACGTCTGTCGTTTGAGTATCTGGGAAAATCTTCTTGACACTGACGGGAGAAGAGTTAACAGTTTGTTTTGCATGGTCTTGGGAGTCTAAAGCAATCCAAACTCAAATGAAATTCGGCAAAGACCAGACTTACGCTCAAACTTAATGTTGCGCAGATTCTCTGGCAGGTCGTGCAGAGCCATCTTCAGCCACTCGTCCAGCTGTTTAGCAAATTTCCTAATGACCTGAGTCAGGCTACAAGAAACAATGATAAAGTGAGATAATTGTAAACATGTATTAATATGACACATCCTTTATAAGAAACTGTTATGAACATGTGTTTAGATAATGTCAGCTTTAAAACGTCTGTAGTGATCGACAACAAATATGTCTAGGCAAAAGAATGATTATTAGTTTGGTTATTCAGCTGTACTCTACTGGTTTGAAACAATGATGGATATAAGAGTGTTGAAAGTTTCATCTCACATTGCATAACTGATCTCATATTGCAGGGCATCGAGCACCAACTACAATATCTAGGTTTTTTGAAGAATTTAAGAATGAAAAGAATTGCTTTTAATTTTCTAACAGGTCTGAATCAATACTAAATACTTGTGATGTCCTTGTTTCTGCTACTGGTACAAGCGATTGAAAAAGGGCAGAAACCCTATAAACTGAATGGAGTGATGGACTAATATAAGATTCTTATATATAAGTCTGGTATTTGAATGTGATAATGGGTTCTCTTTTATTTAATATATGTTAAGATATTAAATAAAAGTCAAGTATTCCCATTGAAAGCACAACACAATGGAACAGCACATCCAAAGAAGTTTCCATGCTTTTGCCTTTTGATTTTCAGTAGGACAGAGGGACAACAGACCAGTACTCACCTATCAGGCAGGGCCTGCAGCACAGTGGGCATGAGGACTCCTGAGATGGCTTTGTAGAGTATAGAGTCACACACTCCTACAATATTCACTACAGTGGAGGAACCCAAGACAGGCAGCATGTGTGGAGGCATGCCTTGCCAAAAGTGCAACAAAAAGCTCTGGACCTGTACACACAAAAAGCACATGTGTGCAAATGCATACACACACACACACACACACACACACACACACACACACACACACACACACACACACACACACACACACAC
>JBBPDC010000019.1:12544136-12557441 GCA_037974485.1 Hemigrammopetersius urotaenia
ACACACACACACACACACACACACACACACACACACACACACACACACACACACACACACACACACACACAGCATGGGGTAGATTATTAATATATAATCCACACTGTTGGAACACATATTAAACAACTGAAGACTGTAGGGGGGAATGATAAAAGACCATTGAAGGCAACATTTTCTTTGTTTATGGTTTAAGAGTAAAATATATTCAGCTGCTCCAATTAATGAAAAAAAAGATATGTTTCAAAGCATTATTTGTAGCCAGCTCAAAGAAATGGTGGACTATAGCAAAGCATGAAAGGAACAAACCTCATCAAAGTTAGCTCGTATGACAGTGTCCAGTATCCTCTGGCAGTGAGTTCTGTACATCATTATAAACGTTGAAACCTGAGAAAGAAAAGATGCTATTTACATGAGGCTTTCTGGTGTGTAAATGCGGTACGTTTTGAACAGTTCAGCCTTGAACAGCTTAAAAGTGTATAACACCATAAACAAAACACAAATAAATAGCACATAAAACACTTTTCCCAATAATGCTGGACACAAGACTTAGCTAGATGCATTGTATAAAAGGTGGCTTTTAGACACCAGCAGCTCACAAACCCTTTAAAATTACAGCTGCCTTTTTAAAGTGGGACAGCTAGTGCCTGTACTTTGTTGCGTTTGAGATCTTATTATCTACTCAAAAGATTAAGAGTTCGCTAGGACCCGGAAAATAAATCCTCGGGATCCTTGTTTAAATCCAGGCCAGGGAAGGTGCAGGGGGCAGATGAAAAGGGGAGCTGGAGGGGTGGGTGGCGGAGAGAAGAGGGGGTGAGTGGCTGTCTGAAGAAAAGTGTAGTCACTGAAAGTTTTAGGGCTCTGTTTACCTTCTCCTCTGGCAGACCAGCAGGCAGATTTAGGTCTTTGACATTTGGAAAGTCTGGCAGCAGAGTGCCCAGTTTGGAGCGGGGTGAATACGCCACTGTCTGCTTGGTGACCTCTTTCTTGCCCGTTTCATTCACCCAGGCCGCGCCTTTCTTAGAGTACATAACATCGTAGTACTGAGAGGTCTCCTTTACTGCTATGCCATAATAATGGTACCTGAGAAAGAGAGATGGAGACACACATTAGAGAGACCAAATTAAGAAGCAAGAAAGTTTTTATTACAAAATCCCCTGGTCTAATTAAATGTTTTTCAGACTGCATTCTGCAGATAGCACAATTTAATGCAGTTTCACATTGCTAAAATTCTGAATTTTTAATTTTCTTAATTATCATCTTTTAAACTGTTTTCAGCTCATAAAACGATGTAAACAATAAATCTCTAAAGTATGCAGAAAAATGGAAAGAAAATATATATTTTTAAATGTTTCTTCCTTGTAGAAGACATGTCAACAAAACAATATATTTGACTTTGTTCACACGTTTGGAATCAGTCACCTGTCAGTCTCTCACTGATAATTAAGAGTAAGAACATGATCACAAGGCACGGAAGAAATGTTCCAGCATCCTAAAGTATCTGAAACACCAGTAAAACATTTCTACTTACTTTGATTGGCCCCTGGTTCCCAGTCTTCGTGTGGTTAACTGAGGGAACTGTTGTCTTATTATCTGTCCAGGAAAGGCAACAAGAAAGAATTAATGATAGATCATACATTGCTTTCCTTTCACATTTGGCAACGACCTGAATTTTGCTTGTATAAGAAAACAAGTTAGATAATTAAAGGATATGTACTGAACACTTGTGCTCAAAAGGAGGAAAAGATGCAACATGCTGTCGTGTGAGAAAGCCCTTTGCCCTTAATTTACAATTATAGTTCTTACCAGTAGCCACATTTTCAAAATTCATATCCAAGAGCCCTTTCTTTTCATCTTTTTTATTTTCCTGTGTCTCTCTCTGTCTGTCTCTTGCTCTCTGTGTTCTGTTTTTGTCCATGAGATTGGCTCCTTGGTCCAGCTCCCGGTGCAAAAACTTTAGCAAACAGTGGAGCTCTCCATTGTGTGGGATGAAAAAAGAGGCCAAGCTGTGAAGTTTCTGTCAGGCTCGGCTTGATAAATGAGCAGACAGGGAGGCAGCCCCAGCTCTCTCTCTCTTTTTTGTCCCGAATCAATGAAGCCTTCCTAAAGGACACCCCACGCTGCTCCAGCCACTGATCTAACATTCCGCAACATCTCACCCTTCCAAATTTCCTTTAATTACACATTAATCCAGGCCCCCTCTCTTTTTCAATATCCTCGGACAGGAGCTGGGGAGGGGGGCAGGGATGTCAGGTGGTGGCACTGTGAGGAGGTGTTTGGAGGGTTGTGGGAACAAGGGGAAGCATGTCTGTAGTTTTAGACTGTCTGTTCAGAAGTGTGCGAATGACCACTGGCTATGGCTTTGTAGCATATCCAACAAATGTTCACTGAGTTTTCTAATCATGTCCAAGGACACGTGTATGTATTTATGCTATTGCAATATTAGATGCCTGTAAAAATCACTGTGACTAAAAAAGTAGCTTTGTTGTTTAGGTTATGAGAACACAAGAGCTTACCTTCCCAAAGCTGGCGGCATTGACAGGCTGAGAGTCATGCTTCTCACAGAAGTCTAGGTAGTGCATGTAAAGTGCACTGCGAGGGATACACACACCCTCAGCGATCTCGTAATTCTCCTCCAGCCTGCCGGATATATATACATATATACAGATGAAACATTTAACAGAACACAATTTCATATCAAGATATAAAACAATTGCAAAAAGATTCAAAAGTTGTGACACATACACTGCTCCTTTCCTCATAACTGTGGCATTAATTACCATTAAGTTTTTTTGGAAAGTTTTATTTGACTGTTGTCTTTTCAGATTGTTTGTATTGCTTTGGAAATACATCTCAAAAAACTTACATTTGGAAAAAAATTTGAATATTTGTTTCCAGACACAAGCAGGATATATCCTTGTGGTATAAGAATTTGTAAAAAAAAATGTGAATAGAAATTTAGATTTCTATTCAGACTATTTTCACACATATTGTCAGACATATCTAATATTTTCTTTGCAATCTAAAAAGTAAAAAACTCTACGTCGCCAAATGTCCACCATAAAGTAGAGAGCAATAATAACAGCAATGTCCATTTTATGTGCTGTAAATAACATTTTTGGCATCAAACTGCTTAACAGTCAGTTCTGACTATATTACATGATAAATATCTTGTGAGCTTTATATATCAACCTCATGCCACCATAACTAAAATAAGAATGTTCAACCCTGTTGTTTATAAATGCAAAAAGAGTAAAGAAACCTACAGAATCTGAGGTACAGAATAGCAGCAACTCTGCAATTGTTACAACAAATTTAAACATATGATACACTGCTAGAACCATCAAGACGTGCATCGAATACAATTCTACTGAAAAAAGCAAGATTATTCTGATTGCATCTTTTAAATCCCATCATCGGTACAAACTAAATTCTGTACCAAAGCTATACTTTGTTACTCCTGTGTAAAAGCCTGTTTATTAGATGAGAACTAACTAACTACCTAATTAATAAACAAACAAATCAACAAACAAATCAATCAAAGAAATGGGAGTCTGTATTACAATTAAAATTTCACCAGTCATCTAAGAAAGGGTGGGTTTACAGCAGATATTGCTGAACAAGACTCACCATTCTAAAGTTGCAGGTGTTGAATGGGGTTTGGATGCTCTGTTGTTTTCTTTCTCCTCATCTTTGAGAGATTATAAAAAGAAAGCAGTCCTGGGATTAAAATGTGATTAGAATATGGAGTGATTATTTTAAATGTCACTAGTTATTATGCACCATTGTTTTTATATATATTTTTTAATTACTAGTTTTTGTTAAATTACTAGTTTTTGTTAAACAACCTCTTGTTCACTTGATCAAAAACTGTGACCTGGGGAAACTTTTAGTAAGAAAAAATCCTGCAAGCTCTCTTGGTAAAGCAGATTGTTTATAGCGTACAGAGTATTTAGAGACAGGACATGTCTTACTTTCGTCATTGGTTATGTCTCCTATGGATGTGTGACTGGAATATCTCTTGCTCTCGCTTTCGTTGAGACATCTTTCGATCCAGCTCTCTGAAAAAAGGGCACATTTGGCAAGTTGCTCTCTGCTCTGTTCCAGTCTCTTTTTCTTTGAAGACTCACCTCACAGTATAGACCAGCCTACTTGTTTCATTCTCTTTCACTCAAAGCAACAGGTGTAAAGTGGAAAGAGGGTGAATACAATACCTATGCGGACCTGAATGTTAGTTTTACAAAACGGTTTTCAACATTTATTCAGAACGGCACAATTATTCAGAACGTCTAATTTGACTGATTAGCCTCAGGGGGCAAAAGGTTAAGACCGTTAACATGTTTTAGACTAGATGCTAATAGATATCATATCACGACTAGTTGACGGTGTTGAGGCTTTACAGACAGGACAGGCCTGCAGTTTGGTAACAGATTAGTCCAGTTCCCACCTATAACACTCGTAGTACCCCTCGTTTAGTGCATGACGCTGCAGGCTGCAGCAGGTGATTTCTCAGATAGGAAACCGCATTTGTTATTCGTAACAGTCAACGCACAACTGAGTGCTGTCACCAGGCGCGAAATTTTGCGCAGATCTTATTTTACTGTCCTCTTTTTCTTCAGCGGAATTACTAAATTTTGCACTAACAAGGCTATAACACACTTTAACATACTAACACTCCTTTCCGTCCTGCAGATCCCTGTCCCGCACGGGCCGAGACTCCCATCTCCATAGCAGCTGTTGCCAAAGGCGTTGGCAAGGAAACAGGTCCATCAGAACAGGGTTAAAGTTGTGTGTGCGTGTGTGTGTGTGTGCGAGAGAGAGAAAGAGTGTGGGGTGGACACTAGATTGAAACTTCACTGGATAAAAACACATTATTTAACATCTATTCAGAAAGGCTGAGCGGATTTAGAGCTGGGAGAGGTCAAGGGGACTGAGAAGCTACCGATTTACGGCACACTAAATCATTTAGACGGGCCCAGGGTGACCTGCAGCCTGGGTCCCACAACTATTAACTTTCCAGAAAATAAAGACACTTACATACTGAGGTGAAATATAGTAGAAATAAAGAGCACGTCAATTAACTGCTATTAATAAAACGGGAATTTTGTACTGTATTATTATTATTATTACTATTATTATTATGTTGTTGTTACCGACAGTAGTGAACACCAGGCTATTTTTATGACTTCACCAATATTACATAGAGTCCTAAATTAATTCTGGACATTAGTATTCATGTATGATTTAAACATTTTATTCTCTGTTTTATGTTGTAGAAAAACGACGCATCTAACGGAATTAAAAAATATTCATATCAGATGTGCGTTTGCTGCAGGTGTCTGTAATTGAATCATTTGCTATGTGCACAGCTTAAGCAGATCTAAATAATGGGATTAAATCCAATCTAAAGGCGAGACGGATCAGAGATCATTTATTGTGCTGCGCTTAAGCCCACGAAAAAAGAGGAATAACGTCGACGTTGAATTTGTTTGTTTTAAATTTATGTTAAAACGATTATGGTAAGGACCATAAGTGCGAAAGTGACGTGTGACGAAATTTTTGGACACATTCTAAACATCGCTAAAGCAATGGGTTTAATTTTGCACTGAACTTTAGTGATCAGCCTCTATTTAGTCTTTTTTTTTTTTTTACCTACAGTTGTGCAGCCGATAGTAGTTTTGCGTTGATTAATCTAGTTAATTCTCCAGTCTGTGGAGGTTTGTCTCTAAGTTGGTGTGTATTTGTGTCCGTTTTAGAGTTGATATATAGTCTACATAGCAGGTGCAGCCTGCATTTGGCCTACAGCAACGGTACAACTTTCCCACAACTTTTCTCCATACGCCTGAGAAACTCTGACCCTAAACCAGTTTGAATTAAAAATCTGTGGCCCAAGAGCCACACGTAATCCACCTAAACCAAAACCCGCTTTAGTCACTACACCATTAAAATTCTTGTCCATCAGAAAAGTAGCCTACACATCCTTTGAAGGAAAAAAATACATTTAAAAATAAAAAGGTGTAAAAAGCATGCCAGCTTATCTTTCAGTTCTAAGTGATTAAGGGCACCAAGATGGCCTGTTAAAAAAAAAAAAAAAAAAAAGTTAAAGGAACTTTGCTTTGGGTTGAGGTTCCACATTCCCAAGTCCCAGCCGCTGGCGTTCCAGAGCAGCCCCCAGTTCCAAAAGCATCCCCAAAGCCAAAGGGGGCCAGTACAGCGAGAACCAACCTGTGGAATCCATATCAGGCTCCTCCAGCAGCCCACAATGCATCCTCTTCCCATCCACGTTCTAGGGGCTCCTCAGAGAAAATGGCTCCTCGTAGAATTTCCCCCTCCTCAGCTCCCTCTGTTTCTCAGAGAGCGCTACCCGCCACAGAGATGCATATGATGTGCTAGACTGCACAGAGAAAGTGCAAGAGAGAGGGAGAGTGGGAGAGAGAGAGAGAGAAAGAGAGAGAGAGAGAGGTGGTGGTGGTGGTGGTGATGGTGGTGGAGTGGTAGGGTGGGTTGGGGTAGGGGGGTGTCAGAGACTCCAGAAATCCAGAGGGGGGAAAAGCCAGAGCCGTCAAAATGTTTGCTGATGTTTCATGGGAAAGGGGCTGATTTTATAGGAGCCCTGATGGGGGACATGTCATTGATAGGCTCGGCAGGCTGATGAATGGCTTCAAGTCAGATGGGGATGTGGCAAGGCTCACTGGAAGTCTTTTGTGGGGCTGTTTTGAATAAGAAAAGCTCCCTCCCCAGAAAAAAAGAGGCTTAGATCTACGCAATCCCAGCACTGTGGCCTCCCCGTCTCCCATTATAGCATTTAATACGTTTTCATACCCCCTCCCTACACACACATACACACTGCCCCCACTGCCTCCGTTTTAAAGTTCTCGATCCAAGGGCCACTTTTTGGCCCATTACGAAACTTTTTTTTGATGTTTGCGTCTTCCCCAGTATGCCTGAGAACCTGCATTACAAAGTCACAGTTTATTTCTGCAGAATTCAAAAGAAAGAGAAAGCAAAAACTGAGCTCAGAAGTCTGTTTATGCTTTACTTTTGCCGCTGCCTCTGATCTGGTAACACTTTTCGGTCGCCTTGTCATAGAATTTTCCTAGAATGGCACCAAATCTTGAAATGATCAAAAAAATTAAGTTAAGCTTTTGGTGGACTCTGCTGTTGCGCAAAACAGCACTGGCGTTACCCCCTCCTCTTCCTCACCCCCACCCTTGTTCCCTCTCCTTGAAGCAACCTTATTTCAGTGTGCTGGGAGGAGAGCGCCAGCCACAAAAGGGGGAAGTAAAAGTGTAGAGCCCGAGGCAGAAGGGCTCTGATGGAGTGCCTGCGAACTGCAGAGGGGAAAGCTGTGATTAGAATATGAATGGAACCACGGGGGAGAGAGAGAGTGAGCAAGAGAAAGGGGGATTATGGCTGAACTGCTCCCCACACGGTGGACAGCAGAGGAAGAGTTTTCTCCACTCTGCGACTGTGCAGAAGTGGAGAACACTGCGATTGCCTCTTAACTGTGTGGCTACTTGTATCTTTAAGACAAGAGAATATTCAGAGCAGGTGCAGGACCTCTGTGTAGAGGGGGGCCCATGAGGCGTGATGAAAAGTAGCATTCTAATCAAGTTCTGAATATGTTAAAGTTTACAACTTTTCCCAGAAACAACAGAAGCTATATATTTCAAACCGGAGCAAAACTGACTTTTGGCAAACTGGCTTCCACATCAATGTTCAAGTTTAGAAGTGACTCTGAGCTCTCCCACTTGTAAAGCAGGAAATCTAGAATCCATTTGCAGGAACCTGTTGGAACACAGTCGTAAAGAGCCTCATCAGAAGAGCAGCAGCCATAATGGGCCAATGACCATTAATTCAACTTTTAAAGATGGATGTAGGCAGAGAGGGTAAAATGGAAGGAGGGGTCCTCTTCCTCTCCTCAACAGACATCCTTTTTCTGTCCTGCCACTTTCAGTTCCTCATTAGGCCCTCATTAGCTAGGACAGGTGCAGCTGTCCAAAAGAGACAACCTAGGACAACCCCCCACCCTCCAACCTTTATCAGCGAGTCACTGTCAGTGTTCATTCTGCTGCGTTTTCTCAATCAAAGCCTTCACAAGCTGCTTAGTGGGTGGGGGCACGCTTTGAATGGCAGACGCTGTATTAGTGTAAAAAACATCAGAGAAGGAAGGTGGCCAACACAACAACAAGCTCTTTTCTGCTGTCAATGTTGTCACATTAACACTTAATCAAGGATGTACAATACCTCTCCCTCCATTTCTGGTCTTTGGGGTGGTGAGGACAAGGACATCCCATTTCCTTAACCCTTAATCACTGATTCACTAAAAAGGGGGTGACTCAGGAGATGCTGAAAGAAACTATAAACATATTCAATGTCATTCAAAGAAACATTTATTATTTATATATACACAAACAGAAACGTACCCATTTCTGCAAACAACTTAGCCTGAACAGGCAATACAGTTTTTAGTATTTAAATAAAGAAAAAAACAAAAGAAATCCTCTTGAAGTAGGCACGTTTTTTCTCCACCTGCCAAAAAACGTAACACTCGGGTGTTACGTAACAATCTCTGAACCATTCGTTTTTTAAGCATAAATGGTCAAACAAACATTTTAATTCAAAATGTAAGCACTGTTTGCTTACAAGGTATTTTACTGGCATGCACGCATAAACCGCTGTGCCATTAGGACAGGGATGTCCAGGTTGTGACACCAAGCTGCTTCAAAACTTTCATAGTAAAATGAATTAGACATTTTGCCTCTAGTGTCAGAGGCATCACTGGCTCACTCGTTGTATCTGGCTAGTTTGAGACGAGGTACAATGTTCATGGACTGCAGCTCCTGGAAGAGCAGTTTGCAGGCATAGGGAATACGCAGAGATGATACGTGGCATGACGACTTACAGTAGTGGCACCTGCAGAATCAACATACAAGAGAATTTAGTAATCAGAAGTTTCAGTATCATCCTCGGAGGCATTCATTTGATGCCTCCAGACACCTAAAAGAAATTTGATACTCTAGTAGTACGTGTGTCTTTTACATCTTGTATTTGTTCACTTAAGTAATGAGATCTGTGACTGACCATCCGGAGTACCCCAGCAGGCCGCACTGGCCACACACATCCACTTCAAAAGCGTCACTGGAGATCATGAGACGCTCCAACAGCAGCATGCTCGCCCCATATCCAATCAAACAGTCCCTCTCCATCTCCCCGAGACGCAGACCTCCATCTCGGGATCGACCTTCTGTAGGCTGTCTGTACGACAACAAACACAGACAAGTATGATTGTGTGCACTGCAAAGAAAACAATTAACTCAAACTAACTGAATGCAGATGGTAACTGATTGCGGACCCACACAGCTGCCTCTTTACCTGGTGAGCACGGCTCTTGGTCCACGGGCTCTGGCGTGCATCTTATCCAGCACCATGTGCTTTAGTTTCTGGTAGTACACTGGACCAAAGTAGATGTAAGCCTCTAGGGGCTCCCTGTGTAGAAGGCACAGAAAGTACAGATCTAGCCAAAGTAACGGAAGCATTAATGACCAAATGTTATAAATACAATAAAGGAATTGCATAATGCTGTGACTCCTGTTACAAAAGGGCAGCTGGTGGCTTAGTGGTTAGGGCATTCGCCCTCCAATCAGAAAGTCCAGGTTCGATTACCAAGACCGCTAGGCACAGCTGAGGTATCCTGAGCAAGGTACTGTCCCCACACACTGCTCCCCGGGCGCCGTATTCATGGCTGCCCCCTGCTTCACTTGGTGAATGGGTTAAATGCAGAGGGTGAATTTCGTGCTGTTCACACTGTGTGCAGTGGTGTGTTCACGTATGACCGAATGATCACTTTCACTATAGTTCACTATAGTTTCACTATAGTTTAAAACAAGCTGGCATTAGCCCCCGTTCTGCTGTTGATAGTTTCTGTTAAATATGGTGTACTGATTAAAATGAAGTCCTGAATTCTTCATTTTAATCAAAATTACATTCATCTTTCTTCTCTCTTCATTAAGAAAATGCACATAATGTTAGTACATATGACATAAGTATGCAACAAATAGAAATATTCTGCAAGTATTTGAAAACTATGTTTTTACCCAGTGATGCCAGAAGTGACAAAGTCCTTGCCCTGGTAGTTGTATCCATATCGAATAAGATCCTCACACACATCTTTCACCTTACTGCCTCCGAAAGCCGTACCGTAGTGGAAACGCCCATCCAAAACGCCTGCCTTCCCAGCCAGCAGCTCAATCAGCTTCCCAACCTACAACAATTAAGACAACAGATTTATCTTTCAACACACTCATTTTAAAACGATTTTCTCAAAGAACTCTTATAAGTGCATTGCTTCACCGTACACATCAACTTATCCACAAAATTATTCTATTTCAGGTACACTTGGAATTTGAAGTTGAAGAAAAAAAGGGAGTGGGAGGGCCATGTGATGTCATGCTGTTGCAGGTGGAGAATGGGGGAATGTGACATCATGGAGCAGGGTCATGGTCCATTGCACGACAGAAGCCTGACAGAGGCTCCTCACAGAAAGGACCGGAAGACCTCTGACCTGCTGATACTGAAAGGGTGAATCCTTTTCTTCTATTTACACGCTTTCCTATCTGACAACATGTGGTGTGCACCCAAACATACACTTCAGATTGAGAAAACACAATATGCACTGGCTTTAAAGCTACATTTCATGCAGTTTTAAAAGTCTCTTTATATCAACTTGCCACAAAAGCTAAGAAATCATATACTGGATATAACTACATATACTATGCTCATGAAAGGGGCAAGGGTTTCATTGTATATGCAGTTATTTGATTTCAGTATTAGCAAACAGTAATTTTGAGCCATTTCAATTGGTTCATTGATAAAAATGTTATTTCTACCAGGAAGTAGAGCTTCAGAAAAAAAATGGAACTCAGCTCATTACTCCCTACTCCTAACTGATTTTGATTTAAAAACTGTGAATGTCTACATCAGTGCATAAGAGGGCACTTCTCCCATTAAAGCAAAGCTAAATTATGTGTGTTTTAAAACAGGAACGGTAACCATGAAGTAAACAGAAAGCAGCTTTCTTCATAGTTTTGCCACTGCAACAGCCCTACCATTGAATAAACACATACATGTATTCTAAGTGTGCCGTCTGTAAGCTGGAAGGCCCTGCCATTGACTATTAGCTCAAAACTTAGATCAAGTTGATTTAAAATGATTTTTTCAGTAAAGCAATCTATTTATAAATTAGCTTTTGACATCTCTGAGCTATTATTCATGGAATTTCCCTCCATTATTTAATAAATATACATACTGTTCTTTACAAAAATTCATATGCTAAAATAAGATTTTTGACCTTAATTCAAAGCACATTTACTTGAAAAAGAAAAAGCAAAAAGTGATTCCCAATTGATCAAGAACTGTGCAGCCCTACTTACAGTCATTCTGGAGGGATATCCATGGGGGTTCATGATGATGTCAGGACAGATCCCTGAATCGCAGAAGGGCATGTCCTCCTGAGGGACAATCAGGCCACACACACCTGAGGCAGAAGAAACCAGAAGCATCAAAACAGGTCTTGTTAGTTCCGGACCAAGCTAAGTATAATTCATCATACCATATAACAGACACAAATTGTATTCCTGTAATCTTCCATCAAAATGTGACTTCTAAAATGTCACCAGTAACTCAGGAAAACAACCATAACCAATAAGATAATGTTTCACCTTCTCCTCGCAACATCACATCAGGAACAGAACTGATCAGCTAGCGCAGAGACCATCCCCATGTTTTGTAAATACACCACAACACAGAAGGAAAAATAGGTTATTGCTGATTTATGTTGACTATAAATGTCCCCGATTGTTCAAAGGCCTTTGTTGTTGCAGTACCAGAACTGGTCAGTGAGCTGCAGCAAAACTTTAGTATATTAAAGCAGACGCATGCAAGACTTTTCAGACAAACTGGATGTAATGAGTAGTCGAATATACTTCATATTCAGGATACATATATAATTTTTCCACGTTCTCCCCGTGGATCATTAACCAACACATCATGATGTAATCGCAGCTTCAGTACAGCGGTGTAAGAAATGTTTAGCTTTAAGACCCCACATAGCATGTCTGTCCCTCTCTGAAAATCATTTGCATACTAAGAGTGACACAAACAAATAATACATAGGAAAGTGATGCATGTATGCACAGGCTGGTCAGGTCTAGTTTCTGAAAAAGTGGTGCAGCAGAGCCAGTAGCCATTCACACTGTGGGTCAGAGGAGTGGTGCATGGCTGAGTGAGAGTGCAAATGTTTGCCAAGGAGCTCCGCACTCTTCCCTCTGCCAGAGCAAACACATTATTGGGCAATTTGCAAGTCATAAAAGGCGAGAGAAGCAGGAGCAGGAAGTTAGGAGAGGTACTTAGCCGGACAGTGAGAGAGGGATTATACGTCTGTAGCTTCCCTTTACCATAGGAAACACAAAGGCAGGATCAGTCAGTGGGAGGCATAGAATACATACATAAGTAAAGAGAGGATAGGACAAGGTAAAACTGAGGACTGTAAAGTAGACATTATAAGAAAATGTATAAACGAACAGAGTTTAACCCCAATTAATGGCTAATTTTCTAAGTGAAAATAGGTACATATCCTTTAGGGAAGTATTACTCATTTGATGAGGTTAACAAATTGGAGAAAACATCAAATATGCGACCTCCGATTGTGGATATGGAGTTCTCTGACCAATATGATATCTTTCCTCTGTTAATACTCAAACTGTAAACTAGCTAACAAAATAAAGCAGCTAGGAACGAAGGTATGCACCCACAAACTGATGAAAGCAAAGTCAGTGACAGAAAACCAACTCTACTGATGAGATAAACATGGCAAGATGGAGGCTACTAACCCACTGAACCAACATACCACACTTTAGTTCATCAAAAACTTGACGGAGAACTGTTAACAGCATTCGAGCAGATCTGACTAACAAACATCTGCTAAACACTAGTGCACAGTTACTTGCGACACTGCATTGTCTATGAGCAGCAAGTATTTTGAGCACAGATGTAAACATGTTAGATTTGCTCCTTAACAGACAGAGATGAATTTCTAGTTTAACCTGTCAATATGCATCCACACAGCGATTTCACCTTGATAAAAGTTGCAGATATACTGTCCTGAACTCCACACTAGCAGACTAAAAGGTAGGGTTGGGCAATTAATCGAAAAATAATCGAAACCGACATACAGAACCTATAATCGATCTAATTTTTCCAGGTCAATTATTTCGATTACTTTCCCTTTAAAAACGCTACCGCGTGTGG
>JBBPDC010000019.1:12565825-12578159 GCA_037974485.1 Hemigrammopetersius urotaenia
GCCAGCAAGACTGAATCAAGTTGGTCAATGAGTTCTTTGGCTCTAGTGATGTGTCTTCAGTCTGATTTAATGTATTTGTCTAATATCTAAATGCCTGTAGTAAAATTTTGTTGTTGAATACTGGGTGCATCTCTTTGAATGCTAAGGATAGTTAAAGATATCAACAAAAAACTGACAAAAACTTTAAATGCGATTTTTCCGTTTCAGTTGGAAAATGGTGCTGTGCTACCATAATTCAAACGATTGTAACTTGACAACTGTTGAAGATACAGCTTTGACCAATATATCATTTTAAAGCTTATATTTTCATCTTTTTAATCATGGTTGTGAATTTTGGGTTACTGTGACTCATTTTGCCAGATTAGGTCACATATGGGTTTACATTTCATTTTTTATGTCAAATAATGCATGTTTCTGCCCTACACCATTGGTTCTCAAAACAGACCCCTAGGCTGGGAATAGAACGAAAAACGTGAATCGTTTGTGGTTTCCTGAGAACCTCTGCATTACACTAATATAAGTAAAAGTGCAACAGAGTCATAAGGATAAGTCAGAGCTCACCATTCTGTTTTTCAATTTCCAGTCAAACAGCCAAAAAGTATATGAGAAAAAAAGGAAACAAGTTTACACAAAAGCTTCCCATACTCAGTGTATTAAACTATGAAACTGCTTAAGGAGACATTTCTAAGAAGGTTAGACAATCCACTTGCATAAGGACGGTAAACGTCAGAACTACTTCAAATATAAATAAAAATGGGTCTTCAAACAACTGTGCAAGAACTGTTAGAACATCAAAACTGTCACCACCAGCACAAAAGGCTTTCATTTAAGAGATACCAGGGAATCTTAGAAAACTGTGGGTGAGCGAGGATATGTAGCTGTTAAAAAGCTGGAACCAAGAAAAACTAAAACGAATGGAAGCTGTAATATAAACCAAGACCTGACACATTATGTACTTTCTGATTTTGATATTTCACTGTTAAGGCCTTTGGGCAATTTTTATTTAAAGATGTTTGAGAAGTGTCTTAAAAATAAGGAGGCAGACCGCAGGGTTTTGCAGCAGGTGCTGAACAGTACAGTTCTTTTGCAGCTGCTCCCCTTGAGCACAACGACACTTTCTACCTGCAGAGACGGCCCCCATCAGAGGAGATGTAGACGCAGCGGTCCGTCACGTTGGTGGAGATGGAAACAAACTCGTTAATAAAGCCTGCTCTTCTCATCAGCCTGAATGTGTTGACAAGCTTGCGGTGGTTTCGGATCACTCCCAAAATGTTACCTGCGGTCATGAACACAAACTTCACAACATGCTACATTAAACTGTATTACACAGACGTAACTCCATCTTAACCCAAATTACTCGTGTGAGGGTAGATTTGCTTGTTAAAAAAGTATATAAGTAAATAAGCAAAAAGAGTGTAAATATCACAAGGATGGTAGCATCATAGTTTACCATTTGGTTCAGTTTAAAGTAAATGTGTGAAAATAATAACTATGGTGCCACAAAGACATAAGCAATGTGTCGTCTGGGGGGCAGTGAGTGGCTTTACAGAAGACAATGCATTATGCTTTGACACCTGCTGTTTTTCTAATTAATTACTTTCTGAGCCAGCCTGCATAATTTGAAACTTATCAGTGCCCTGTAAAAAACACATACACAATAATTAATTAGCTAGGTGAGTCCTCTCTGACATAACATTAAAAGCTAATCTTTGGCATGTGGTTAATAACGAACATGGCTAGAGTTCATTAGACTTATGGTGCCTTTCAAGTCAAATAAAAAACAATTTACTGTATTCTTTGAAACACAAGTTTTTACTGCTTTTAAACATTACAAAGCCAAGAACCTATACAAAGAAAAATGTATGCAAAAAAAATACACAGCTGCTTATGTGTGAGAAATCGGACATATATGTAAGCAAAGCTGAGTTACCATTAAGAAAGACCAGAAAAACAGTAGGGTAGGAAAGCTCCTCTCCACAGAGCAGGTTGACGTCCTCTACTCCAAGGTTAAAGGCCAGCTTGATGATGGGCCCATCCTCCATGTCTGTGGTGATGTGGGTCATCAAAGCCAAGTTCTTCACCAGACCACAAGCCTGAACCACACATCCAAGCATGAAAATGTAAAAATCACCGTAGACAGAAGTTTTATGTTAAAAAGTCCCGTCCCCCCCTCAGACATTTGTACCGACCTCCCCTTCAGGCGTATCTGAAGGACACAGCATCCCCCACTGCGAAGGCTGGAGGGAGCGCGGGCCACTCACTTTCCTGGTTTTTTCAAACTGAGAGGAGATCCGGGTCATCATACCTAATGCGGAAATGTAGGACAGGCGAGACAGGACCTGTGTCACTCCCTGCCTGTCCATCTTAAACCTCTTCAGAGACCAGTTACCCTGAGGACAGCAGACCACAGCACAGGCAGGACAGAGAAGTAAGAAATGTGTTTGTCAGCCAGCTATTACACTTAATTCTGGTTATTTTTCTTTGTATTGGTATTTCCAGGTGGTAAAAGTTCAATTTTATAACTGAACTGTCAAATGTATGAATCCAGGGAGACAGTAAGAGAGTTGAGACTCACAGTGGAGATGGCATTAACCATGCCATTTGTGATCTGGTCCTGTCTCATGTGTTTCACCACATCGAACTGGGATGCTCTCTGCTTGGGGATGATCTGGTCTGCAATCTTTTTTAGCTCAGAGTTAAACTTCTTAAAGAGATCCTCAAACAGCAGGGACAGCAGCTAAGAAGGAAGAAGAATGGCAAGATAATTGCCATTTCAGTAACTTTAACAACCACAATACGTCACAGAATAAAAGTAATAACTCCAGAAGTTCAAAACTGACAGCCAGGGGCCAAAACAGGTATAATCACACAACAGTGCTACATCAAGCTGTAATCTTCTGATTAGCATTCTAAGAATTCAGTGTGTTGAAAGCATTCAGGTTCCTATTCATAAAGTCCTATCAACACTCAAACCTGTGATTAGTTAACTTCATCTCTTTGTTGCCCAGATTCCCTGGTGTCGCTTGCAAAAACAACCAACTTTATTAACTCCATCTGGCACCTACAATATCGCATTATGTGTCATCAAGACTCTGAGCGCTACAGACAGATGTAATAACCAGGTGTGCCCGTGCTGTGATAAGGTTGACCTGGCGCTTTTCCCAGGGCCCTCTCATCCTCACAGAAACCCTCCAATAGCAGCTCCCCTCCATCCAACCATATTAGCATACATCACAACAAGCAGGCCGCGTCAAAATTAATAAAGAAATTAAGCTTCCGCAGCGCGGCAGGGCCAATTAGTTGAATGTCAGGGATTCGTAATTGAGGAGACTGGTGGTGTTGAGAGCGTATAAGCTCTATTGAAAAGGGTTTGCATTGCTTAGTAGTCTCTTTCTCTCTCTCTTACACACACACACACACATATATATACATATACAGTTCACCCCCAGAGAAGGCTGTTTGGGGGGAAATTAAAGGACTTAAGACTGCGGTAATTACATTATCAGAGCCGGGCCGATGGATTAGCTCAATCGCTCAAGTCAAGGCAGCCATTCTTTTGTCGTGGCTGCGCTAAATAATAATAATAATAATAATAAGCGAGAAAGCCCTGAGCTCGGCTGGCCCGGGATTTGGGTGCTGCCTATGCTGCTGCATATCTCGCTGTCAACAAAAGCAAGGCGAGCTGGGAACAAGGGGGCGGGGGGAGGCGCCGTGCAGCGAGGAGGCAAAACACAGAAGAGACAAACAAAGCAGCAGGCAAATAATGAAGGTATTAATAAAAGACAAGAAGGGCACACACAAAGAGGAAGGTGAGGGACTGGTAGGCAGCCCAGCCAGGCCTGCACCAGTGCTTTGAGCTCAGTTTCACACGAGAGCAGTGGTGTGTGCAGAAGAGAAGCGGAGCAGGAGAGAGAAATGCAAAAGATCCAGAAATGCCTGATCAAAAGCATGCAGAAAGGATACATAAATTTAAAATAAAGAAATAAAAAAGCATTCAAAAAGTAGCAGCTTCAGCCACCATAATCCAATACCTGCATTTGCCAGTGAGCCTCTAGACACATGCTTAAGTGAAAACTGGGTCTTAGTTGAGGAAAGCATCATTAAAATGCTGTCAGTCATTCTTAATTGAATTAGAGGTGGCGTGAATGACTGCTGCATATCGTACAGGGAGGGGCTTCATGGGACTGCGTGGGCCTTTGTGCTCAAGACCAGTCACACAGCATGTTATATGATGAACAGCTGATACAGCTGGAGTAGAAGCACCACCATAACTGCTTATAGTTTTTTGGAACTTCCAGAACCTGAGATTGCAAAAGAGTGCTGAGAAAGATCTCTACCTGGCCGGCCAACTCCAGACGCTTGTTTCCATAGTAATCGCGGTCGTCCACTTTGTTGTTGCCTTGAGCAAGAATCACTCTGCGCACCATTACAGCGAGGTAAATGCATTTGGCCCGGAAGTTAAACTCCTTCACCTAGGAGACAGACAAAAATTGTTACCACTCACTGACAAGAATCTGTGACAAGATCATGGATGTGCTGGCCACAGAATGAAGTACAGAACTAATTCAGGTAAGCACTCTGTAAGAAAAAAAGAAGATAAACCTACAGGAACATGGGTGAGGATGGTGGAAGCTAGCAGCTCTCTGGCTTCCTCCATTTTGGTTTTCTTGGGTCCACCCCACATGCGCTGACGTCTTACTTTATTTCCAATGTATTTTAGTGCCTGTGATGAAGACAGACATCAGTTGTGTTGTGTTGTCCAGTCCACAAACAGCCGATGTGACACATGTCAAACACACAACTTAAGATGTTAAATATGTGAACATAGAGTCCAAATGTTTCTCCAATGGCAGCGTAGTCTCAGTGAAGGATTACCGTTTTCCAATCGCTTCACTGTGTGAATTCAATCTTTGGAGCACTGGGTCCACTGTTTGCCTCGGTGTGTTATAGGATCTGAATAACACTGAGGTTTGGCGTGTCTAGACTACTTTTTCCACTTTCTCAAACACACCTTCTACACTATGATGCCACTTGGCTTTAGCTGCTTTGGCTTGGTTATGCCATCTCTTGACATCTACATCTGTAGAACAATTTTTTTTTTTGTAACAGCATTCTATTATCCCCATTTCTGAGTGGTGGAAGAGAAATCAAAAGACCGAATCCTCCATAAAGAAAATAATTGGTCATACAATGGAGTGTAAGAAATAATGTTGTGTATAGATTTATCATGCCCTGCTTGCAATGATACGCTCTGGACATTTGTGGCAGCTTGTTCTGTAAAATCTGTCACCTACAGAATCCATTTTATAAAATGTAACTGCTTAAGCACTACAGTAAAGACTGAAATCTAAGCTACGACATCCTTCTCAGTCTAAGCTCCTTTTTAAGTACGTAAGAATTTATAGTATCATTTGACCAGACATAGTTCTGAATCAGAGAACTGTTGAACCAGGTGGCTCTTATATCATAATTACAAAGAAAGCTTCATGTAACTATGGAGCCATAAGCAATTGATTAAGATGTTTGTGGAATACAACCAATATAGCAACCGCCAGACGATGGGGCCTTCAGCATCAACACCAACATGCTGATCTGCTTTGAGTGCTTGGGTTGATGTTGCAAAATTGTAAACCTATTGTCCTTTGCTATTTGTTTCATGGTATAAAAGGCCAATCATGGTAACAGTTCTCCCGAGTTGAGTTTCACTGACAAAAATGGTGACCGCTTCCATCTCCACCAAATAACGCTTTTCTCCAAGTATGCTTATAGTCTGGATCTTTTACTTTGAAGTTAGCAATTATTTTCCCAGAAGGCTTCACCATGAATTAAAAAATGTTTAATTGGTGAGTGAGCTGGACAACAGTGTCCATTGACTCACATGCACCTGAGCTTGGCCCTACTTAGTACTAAGAGGTTAGAGGTCACAAGGATTGGGATTTTCTTTTAGACCACCCACTCTGACATTTATAGCCACATGGCTGAGACTCAGGGGTGGGCAATATGAAGATATTTATGATCACGATAAATTATGTCACAGTAGGTTTTATGAGCATACAGTGGAGATCACGAGTACTTAAACACTGAATAACTGCAAGTTGCATTACAAAGGGAGCAAAAACAGGCCTGGTCCCTTTTTAAACCACAAACATTTTAGCCTTAACTACAATAAAGATCACAGCAGTTTTTGTTAATATTTGAAATATAGTTTCAAAGTTCGTAAAAGAGAACTGACATTTTAAAAATTTCAGTAAGAAGTACAGATGCAGCTGATGTGGTTGATATCCATTCTGCCGGAACATTGCTGGGGTTTGCTGGATATATTTTTAATTTCACAAATACAGACAAAAAATTATTGCTATACTGAGGGTACTGTGTTTCAGGGTGGTTCTGAGTGCAAGTGTTCAAACAAAGAGTACTCAAAGCCTGTACACTGTGGTTTGGGCCAGCCATAACCGTGATGCATGTTGAAATACAGTGATTTATTTTTCACCATCCCTCACAATAAGGAATAAAATTCATAAACAAATATTTTCAAAATAATTTCTGGAAGACAGAATAGCGAATAAAATTTTAGAGCTGGACTTGCCTAGAACAGTATTTTGTTTTATTTGTCTATTCCTATGTTCAATCATTTAAAAAATATTAAAAAAAAACCTGTCAGTAAACATTCCACACTCAAACATCTTTGCATTCTAAAGCGTAGGCCCTGTCCACACGTAAAAAAAACCGGAGGTTTTTCTATGCATTTTGGCCTTTTGTCCACACGTAAACAGCGTTTTGGGTCAGTGAAAATGTAGGTTTTTTAAAAATCCGGCCAAAGTGGCGATTTTTGAAAACTCCGTTTCTGCATTTGCGTGTGGACAAGAAAAACGAAGACTTGTGCCACTCATATAACATCAAAGTATGCGCCTTGGTTGTCATCTAAAATGCTGGACGTGTACAAAATACTGCGGCTCTCAACCGCGTTAGAGGCGTTGGTATGTTTATACTCATGCGTGGAGTTACTGTCCATCCAGTATGAAGGTCAGAGACGTCAGAGTCAGCTTCGGATGCTATTACATTCAACACAGGCACTGTCTCTGCACTGCGCCCACCGCCAACGTCTGTGCCGGTTTTGGACGAGACCTGGGGTTATTCCATGAAAGGGAAAGCCTGGCCTATTTCAAGGGAAAGTAAGTCAGACTTTCCCTTAATCCTGTTTCATGGACTATCCCCTGGTCGTAACAGTGGTTGGTGGTTTACTTTTTGCACTATTGATTGTCTACCAGAAACAGGTAATGATGCTCCCCTCCAAGGCTTCTGGTTGGTCACCAATGCTATACGGTTTAAGGTTATATCGCTGCCTTCGCATGCTCTTGACAGCGTGTTTTGCGGTTGCGTGTGGATGGAGATATTTTTGAAAACGTGCTCATGTGGACGCAATTAAAAAAAAAAAAAAAAACAACGGAAAATCTCAGTTTTTAGAAATACCCGTGTACGTGTGGACATGGTCTTAGAGAGAGAGGGGAGAAATAAATAAATAAACTCCCACTTCTATTCTGGAGCCACAAAATGTTTCTCTCTCAAAACTATATCTCTCGATGATGATATAATTATGAGTGCTGCCCTCTAGTGGTCATCAAGAGACGTTCTCTACTGCTGTACTTTTCTCCCTCAATTATCTCTTCAATGATTTTCTTCCAATGAAGCTGGAGTCTGCCCGGGTCAATTGAAGTACACATGTAAGACTCATTAGAGTCCTGATGTGACACACACAATGCCACAGGCCCACAAACAGGCTCTCAGGCATGCTCAGATGCAGGTTGCTAGGATGCAGATATGCTTCTTACCAACCCATTGTTGGGGCTTCCGACAAAATAAGACGTCTGCACACAGCAATTTGGACCTCAGCATTTGTTAATGTACGTCACAGACAGACACGTTTAGTCACTGAAGGGCCCAAATTGCATCATTATAGAGGTAAAGAGAAACAGGTGTACATGTTCAGTATATTTTAATGACTGATGAAACGCAAGACAAAATATACTTTTTGCATGCTCTTAATGCTATCTGCTAATGCTAACGGCTTTTAAGCATTTTCCTCCAGTTTTCTGATTCTGATTATTTATTTCTCCTTGCTGCTGCCGTTTGCAGTGTCTGTGGCAGCTGCAGACCAGAATCTCCCCCATCTCAGTGTTTCTCTTGTTTTGCGTTTTGTCCTTCTTAAAGCCTCGTATTTGAATTACTGTAAATTAACTTAAGAGGCGAATATGGTTTTACCTTTACATTTTCTTTAAGGGTAATGCATTAAACGGAGTTTAAAATTAAATTTAACGTGTTCTGGGAGCATATTTGTGGGCATATTTATGGTTTACACTGTAAAAAGGCATTTTTAGGATATTGTTTACCAAAACACAAAAACGTTTCCACTATATGCGGGTGCTCTTGGAACATAACCCCCTCGAAAAGCAGGGGGTTACTGTATTTTTATCAGGGAATTTTTTTTTAAAATGGCACAACCTTCCTAATGTCATTTAAAGCCTAGATCTAGTCAACAGATTTAGATACTTCTGGAGCTATGGCCTCAGGAAGAAACCCACAAAGAAAATATACTCAAAGTTGGCCAAGCTGTCCCTTCAACGTGATTTAAAACTAAGCTCTTCTTTTTGAGGCAGTGAATATGTACAGTGTGATGCTGGCAGTGAGATACCTGGGTCTGAGTGAAAATCTGAGCCTTCTGGCACTCCTCCAGGCTGGGGGCAAAAGCAGCCATAACATGCTCCTCTGTACCAATCATCTGGACTATCTCCTGATCGCTCTCCACACCCATGGCCTGAAAACACACAAAAACGAAAGCAGACAAAGGAAAAAATAAGGAAGATGCTGAGCAGAAACATGGAGGCTTGTTAATTGCATTGTTTATTAAATAGTATTTCAAAATAAAATGACAGACAACATTTATCACACAATAAAAAAATATACTTAACAGATGTGTACCGTAACATCTGACACACGGTGCATAATTCCAGAGGTGAGGGACAAGCCTAGGCCTCTCTGACATTTACTTATGTTAATAGTCAACTGTGGGAACGAGACAGTGGCCCAGAGCGCTCACAGATCGGTGCCGTTTTCACTGGGTAGCATTGTTGGGTTCTGTAGGAATTTACTCTGGATGCACAAGCGCAAAGCAAACATGCTTGACAGCCAATTTACTTGAGTGCCTTGTCCCAAATGAGTCATATCTGTATATTTGGACAGGACCTGATGCATGAGAACTTCCAATGAACATCATTCGAGGGAGGAAGGAGTTCTTATTTAAGCTTGGACTAAATAACGTAATTAACTGTATCTTACTTTGCAATTACAGGTACGCTCAGTAAAGCCCAGTTTTAAGTTAAGAGAAGATAATATCTATACCTTAATTTACAGTAGATTATACTTTTAATATTTTAATCACAAAGGAAAAAGAAAGTCATATATTTTTTCAAAAGAAAACAAGCTGTGCTAAAACACATTAAACATAAGAATATTTTACTTCACAACCAAACACTACGGTTCCATTAATTTTTTGCTACATTGCGCCATCTGCTGTTTCAAAACCTGAATCAGGAGTACAGACTCAGGCACTAGCTGTACCTAGATTTTTAATACGATGGTGTTCAAACGGCATTTTGCCATGCGGTATAGTAGTAAACGCCTGATCATGCACTTTATCAACCCAGAAATCAGGGGTGGAGCTATAAACAGCACAGACTATTGGCTGGTGAAACAAAATCTTCACGGGATAATCAAGACCTGTTTATCAAGACATAAACGACATAAAACTAAATGCAGTGGGAAAACAAACAGAAGCCCTTCACTGCTACTGCTATGTGTGTTTACAAGTGTAGTGTGAGAAATCATGTGAAACAAGACGGAGGCATATATATTTATTTGCCACCACTCTTTGGTAGTGTACAACAGAGCTACTACTCATTGCAATGAACAATGAATACATACTGGCTGCATTCAAGTTTGCAGAGATTTTTAATGCCACTGATGTCTTCCAGCCTCTTACCTTGAATATGATGGCTATTGGAGCATCTTCAGAGAGTGTATTGTGCTTCAGATAAAAACGACCCTGCTTCACAATCATGTTAGTTCTGCTCTTCTTCTCATGAGTGGAACTACAGACCAGACAGAAAGAGACAGGATACAAATATGAACAGTGAGTAAAAGCCAAAGAAGAACCATTTGTGTATTCAACACTAAAGAAAGCATATATGCATGCAGATTATGTGCCTCGCTGCACCTGGTAACAGAGGCTCCAACTGCACCCTTGCGATCTTGCTCCACAATGATGCGGTTCTTGGACAGCTGCTCCTGGATAAGGATGACCTTCTCCTGACCCTTCACAATGAAATAGCCCCCTGCACACACAAATATAAAACAAATATTAATTAAAAGCAAGTAACGGAAGCAGTATCTCCAGATTATGTATATCTCCAGTTATTCTCTGAGGTTTTACCTGGATCTAAGGGACATTCATTGAGTTTAGAGAACTCCATGGGAGTTTTGCCCGTCAAGACACAGTTAGAGCTTCGCAACATAATTGGCATCCTGGCACAAAAAAAAGCAACACGGATGGCCATTTAAGTAATTTCTGGATTTTTTCTCATTATCCTAAAAAAATCTAAGTAAAAGAGACAAAAGAACATCTGGATAATGCTTTTGCACAACTCAAATGATATTCAGAAATGAAAGTTTGACAGAAAAACCTTCCAATGGGCAACGCATTGCGAATGATCCTCTGACTTCCTCTGGTGTATTCTATGTCCACTGTGATAGGAGCGGAGTAGGTCATGTCCCTCAGGCGACACTGAGAGCCAAAGGAGACTACGATCATTACAGATTGGTGCACTTTTTAAAAACAAAAAACATATGGTGTACTGTTTACAGACCCCAACATTTACTTAAATCCCACTTAAACACAATTTCCCCCAACATTGATTGAATAATGTACAAAATGATAAAGTGTGATAGAGCTGACATGTGGTTTTAATTGTGAATGAGAGCTGAATTAAAATAGAATTCACAGATTACCTCGTGTGGCGACACCGGTCTGGTTACATTAAAGCTCTCTTCCACATCAGGCATGCCAACATAAATGTTTAGATACCTGTAAACACAGGGTACTGATTCTAAAATCTATAAGCAAATGTTAGAAAAGTTAAACAACAGATAACAGCAATCTTACTTCAGATACCACATTGGATCAGCATCGCTTGTGATCTTCTCATTTGCCTTCATGATCTTTTTTATCTGTATATATTACAAAGAAGAACAAATGAGTCCTTGTCCATGTTCTTCATACACTCTTAATGATTACAATAATTTGCAGAATAATACAGAGGTCAAGTGCTGTACCTCCACATTGATGAAATAGTTGAAAGAGTCAATGTGCTGCTTTACTAGACCTTTGACCTGAAAATTGAGTGACATGGGCACATTTAGATCAACATTTCCTTATGAACCTAAACTGTACGTTTATTGTAAAATGACTTATTTGCAACTGAGGTGTCTGAGGTGCCTGTTTATCTTTAGTATGTTTACCTTCAAAAAGGCTGGAAGCAGCTTCCATTTTTCCTTTAAAAACAACACATATAAGTGAGGCATATTCTTTCATACACAGTTACAGGAGAATTATTAAAAGCAGTTGCAGAGCTGAAAACCAGGTCAGACAGAGGAGCCACTACTGTTAGCTTAGCATGGCAAGCAGACACACACTGCCTGATTTAAGCTTTTTTACCTCCACCGTGTCCACTGGAGCAGCGAGCTGCTGGGGGGACAGGTCCCCAAAGTCGTCCTTCAACATCTCCATGACTTTTAATACATGTCACACATTAAAATGCTACGACATTCTGTTACTTCACCAACAACCAAAACATCACTGAACTACATGGACATGTGAACTGTGTGGAGTAACAGGGAAAAATGTACGGGCTAAATATAAAAGAAGATTAGTTCCGCCCGCACGTAGAATGTTTGACAGAGAATAAAAATACCACTACCAAAGTAATCCGTCGCTGCTTTTCAACCTGATTTACAAACCGTCTAAACCTCAATAAAATCTGACGAGAAAGGTGCCTTTGCGAGATGTTTAATGTTGAGGAAAGAAGTACAGAAGTACTTTTTGTGAATCAGTTTAGTTGCAAACAAGCATTTCATAGATAGAATCACCTCTATATCATGTTTTTCTTACTGTTTTCCTTCATCATCATCTTATTGCTGTTGTTATTCTTATTATTATCTTTATTGAAATCCCAAATTACTAAGCTACACTGTGATAAGAAAATGCAAAAAGTTTATATATATA
>JBBPDC010000019.1:12584296-12611308 GCA_037974485.1 Hemigrammopetersius urotaenia
TATTATTAACTTCTTACATATACTATTTATAGTCTTTTGCACGCTTAATAATTCTGCTGCTCAAATACAGTTTCTGTCATTGTGGTACTCTTACTGATGTCTCAGTCCTGTCCTGATTTTTTGCACCTTTTTTTTTTGCATTTTACACTGTGTAGTCCTGTCCCTTAGTTTTATGTTGTTTTCTGCTGCGCCATGGTCCAGCAGGAGTGCTGTTTATTTCTCGCTGCACTGTATATAGATGATTGACAATGAACACCTACTTGACTTGTCTAGACTCTATGCCCAAACACAAAAGACGAAAAACTTAAAGCGATGAAATGATAAACTTTATTCATTGTAAGCAGTTTACAGTTAAATTCTAGTAAGCATGAGAAAATGCACAGTTATAAGATCAAAACTCTCTACATTGTAAAATACCGTTTCAGATGGCATGTTTAATAATTTCAGCATTTTATTACCATGTAAAATGTACATTAGCGTGACAAAACCAACAAGCTACAGCTACTACAGCTTTCCACATGCCTATTACATGCTTATCATCCACAGTACCAGGCCTCATGCCCTGGTCTTTTAAAGATGGCAGTCACTTCTACAGTGTGATGTACACTGCAAACAGGACGCTGAACACTAGAGGTAAAACAGCTGCATTATACTTTATATGTGTCTGTTGTTGCTGCTCAGTAGCTTGGGATAGGACGTCCCAATGGAGCGCCCATGTCTGTGAACAACAAGCTCCAGCTGATACTCGTCCAGGTTGACCACAGCAGTGGTGGTCTTCTCTGTGGATGTGAGGAAGAGGATGGTGAAAATGGCCATCTCAAGCTCGGGGCTGACTCCTATGAAAGCACTGCCCACAGGCTTGATCAGGCCATGCCAGCTGAACTGCACGTTCAAGACGTGGTCGTCCTTGTCCGGCTAAAACAGGAGAGAGCAAGAGACATTTTTCAGTGGAAATGAGATCATATCAAAGCATAGATAAAGCATACATTTACACTTCAATGTGTAAAACCTACATCTCACCAGCACCACATTCAGAGAGTGTGGATTTGTACCCTGTACCTTATCGCAGGCACATGTCCGGATCAGCATGTGGAATTATACATATATAATTTGTCATTTTATTCATGCTTTTGAATTCATGTAATAATGCTGCCGGGGCTTCAAAGGCATGTTGCCATGTTGAGGAAAAAACAACATGGCAACATGCTTTAATTTAATTTAATACTGTTTCCTTATTTTCTAGTATTAAATATCATGTACATGTAACACTCACATGTAGCATTCTGAAGTTTCTACAACAGGGGGTGTTTTTATTAACAGCCAAAAGGCCCAGTAGAATCTAGCAGACATGTGCTTGCTTTAACAGCTTCCAAAATGAGAAGTTCAATATTTCATTACCAAAATATGTTAAAATATGTTATGTTATCTAACATTATATTGTTTAATATGTGATTTCCATAAAACAAGTTTCAGTGAATCAGATGATGTTCAATAGATCGGATGAAGTGCGAAATACATTACCATGTCATTGCTTCTGGCTTTGTAACCCTTGTAATCAAGCAGATGCTCCTTTTCCTGCAGGTAGAACTGGACCCAGTTGTGGAGACCCATGATTTCATTCCCAAATTTAGTCTCACCAACAAACACATGCTCAAATCCACTGGAGTCCTCCCTAGTCATGCCCAGAGATAAAAAAAGATGCATTAATGCATGAGAAAAGATGAAATTATGCTGGGCAAAAAACAAAATCCACTACAGTGCTCCAAAATATTCTTTCTTTAGATTATCCCCTTACATACACATACACATACACACGTTTGTGTATATTGCTTGTTCTGCTGTTGTGCAGTATTTAGACCATGTGCAATTTTTCAGATTATCCCCTTCCCTGTTCATCCATTTAACTTGCACTGTGTATATGTTGTTTCCATATATATTACTTATATTTATACAGCTAGAAATTGTTTATTATTTCTATTGATTTTCTTTGTTCTTATATTGTTACTTTTGATCCTACGAACCCTGTTAAACTGACTTTTTTACTACTGCTGCTGTTTCTAAGGAATTTCCCCATTGTAGAATTAATAAAGTCAATCTGATCTAATCTAATCTTTATGGAAGCCCCTTGACTAATAAGTGCAGCCAACTCTTTTCATATCTGCATGCATGTGTGTGTGTGAGAACTTGTGGATGTATCCATCTGAGACAGAAATACATGCAGCTCACCCTCCATTCCTGTCTCTGTGGTAAAGACGAAACCACATGTAGTACAGCTGACTCTTAAACTGTCTCAGATCGGAGCGAGATTTGCCTTTCTTCACTAAGTACTGGTGAGCACGCTGAAAAAAGAATGAAAAACACCCGCCCCCAAATTTATTAAGCAGATGTTACTGTTACTGAACAAAACCAAGGCAAGACATCACATTATACTGCACAGAATTCTCCAGTAATCTCCCAGGACCTGCACCTTCCAAGAACAGAATGTAACAAGAAGAAGCACACTACAAAAAATGTTGGAGAACTCAGGAGACGCTCAAGACAAAAACAGGAGACACTATGATTTCTGAGTTTGTTTACTGACTTCCTCACTAAGGTTATTTGTTTAACCAACAATTTGTTCATTGTTAGGCTCTCTTATTAAGAATCATGTTACTACTTGCGACTAATGTAGTTTTTGGAGTCTTGCTTTGGGGTGCTTATTGGTAAAGTATGATGTGCGTGTCTGGGCAGGGAGCCACACCCCAGTCTGCTTGCTGAAAGGAGAGGTGTTACCCACTACACTATGCAGACCACAGCCTAAACACAAGAAGGGCTATTTTATTCCTCTTGAACACACATCATGTCTCAAGAATGTAATAAACATGTAATAATTAATTTATTTCCGAAACATACCATACACAATTATTATTATGTTTATTTAATACATGTTGACGTGTGGGATAAAAATCACTCTCATTTTCTTGACATTTTAAACGGTATGGTGTACAGGATACCTTTGTTGCCCTGTACCCAGGAGACTGGGGAAAGTCCTGGGGCAAGATTCCTAATGCTACATTAATTACATCCGTAACAGGAGGTATGTGTATACATGTGTATAAAGAGAGTGTATAAAAATGCTGTACATGTAATGTAGGCTGTTTTCTCCTTTTAAAATGTTATTTCATTGCCAGTTGCAATTGGCAGTGAAGAAGTCTTACAATAAAAGCTTACAATACTCAGTATTTCTGATACAAATTGCAAAATATTTAATGAATGTGATGCAAGACTTGAACACATGAAAAGTCAACTGCAGTGAAAATGCAAATGATGCAAAATGGGTGAAATTAAGAAATGTAAAACCTAGGAAGAAAATTCTGATGGGTGTAAGAAGAAGCTAAGCCAAGGTCTCTGTGCTCTATTCTTATTTCCAAGTAAGGCAGAATATTTTTTAATCTCTAGATTATGTTTTCTATAAAAGAACTGTGGCAGACTTGCTGTGCATAAGGTGGTAAAAAGTTGTACAGCGACACAGGTGTGTGTGTCAGGCTAGCTGAGTGTGCTGTGTGGATTGTTGTGTGAGTGGCCTTATTGTTATTATATATTAGTCTTAGTGATGTGTGTGCAAAGTGTCTACAGCCTGACTGATTGCTTTGGCCTGCATCCATGAAATCTTACAAACAGCAAACTCCTGACATTCGCGGGTGTTACGTTCTAAGAGCACCCGCCAATTGTGAATGCCTGAAATGCCTATTTTTAAAGTTTAAACCCAAAATGTGTCCCCAAATACGCTCCCTGAGTTTAATTATTTTAAACTTGTACAGTGTACACTGAACTACTGTCTCCCGCAGTGCTAGAATGTAAATGCCATTGTTACCTCTATACAGACTGTACTGTAAATCATACACATGCATTTTCTTTGGTATAAGCAGAGTAAATACAGTAATAAGTTAATTTAATTTGCAGTGATAAAAATACAGGGTCGTAAGAAAAACAAAATGAAAAACATGAGCGCGCTCAGTGAAACACTGGAGCTCTAAGTAGAGGGACCCCCTGTTTGTCATTTTAAAAAGCTATAGCATGCTGAAAAAAATATTTTGGCTTGAACAAATGCTGAAGGTTTTGCAGAACATAAGTGTCGCTGCTCTTTTCAGTAGACCCAGATTTAGCAAATATGCATCAAATGTTAAAGGAAACTTTTCAGAGAACTCAAAATATGACATATAATGCATTAAGATTTCTCTGCAGCTCCTTTTGGTTCCATCACTGTGTGAAATACCCGGTGCCAGTCCCCATAATCCACCACCCCCAACTGTTCTTTTAACAGTGCTGCATTCCAGGTGGAATTTACTGAAACTAGATCTACTGAGAGGAGCAGTCTTGAAATCTTCTATTCTATTAGTGTGCTGTAAAACATTCCGCATTTGGTTTAGCATGCTGAAGCTTTAGGGGATTGAGTGGTTATTGTTTGTGTTCAAAACTCCATTGTCTTTTGCATAGACTTTCATCTGCAAATCACACATCACAGCTGAACACCAAGGCAGTGTTCCCAAGAGGACAACAGTGTTTATACCTTCATGACTGCTGTCTCTAAGATGGCATCCAGGAAAGCATTATTCTCTGCCACTTCCTCAGAAGTCACTTTCTCAGCCACACCAGTGGACCTTTCGTAGTTGTCCAGCAGCTTCATGAAACCTAAACAAAGCCAGACTCTTATAAACATCAGCTAATCTCTACATTCACTATCAAAATCTCAACTTCCAGAATACATTCCTTCATGACATTTTAAAGGTTCATTCCTGACCCCATGGTTTTACAGAATAATTTCCAAATATGTTGCTGATATCTGAATTTCTAATAAAGTAGAGTTGAAGTAAATGTTCTGGAAATATTTTATAAAAACAGTGTCTAGTGTTTTCTTCATGAAACAAAAAACAAGCACCTCTCAGGAATTTGACTTCACATAATTGTTTTCATTCGAACATCATTCAAAGACCATCAAGATTTTTTAAAATATAGAATAGTATAAATAATATCTCACACAACTTTAGTACAAACAATTAAAGGAATATAGTAATCAACTGGCAATGATTAATTGTTCTATCAATATACATCAATTTTGATTGTTATATCAATATGTTTTAATGTCTCAGCTTAAGGCTGCAGCTTTTGCCACTGTAGCTCGAGCCCCATGTGTTAAAAGCTCATTTTTGAGCTTGCCTGGTCACGTTTAATTGATCAGTATAGACTTTTTTATATAATCAAGTTTAGTTTTGAACATAAAGCATTTACACAACTTGTAGGGTATTTAATTTTATACCCTAGTAAGTTCTGTAGGGCTGTAGCCAGACTGACTGAATGAGTGGCGACATATTTTATTTAATTTGTTCACTCTGTTCTCATCTGAATAAGGTTTTAATCAGACTAAAAAATGTCCGTTCTGTTTGCATTTGTGGTAATTACAGTTCAGTTACTGCACATATTGACATTCACATAGTGCACATAGTGAAATTCGTTGTAACCAAGAAAAACAGAGTTAAGCCAAACCACCCCTTTATTGAAACCAGGCTTGCCTTGAAAGCAATTACATTACATAAAGGATTCTGGCATGTCTCTTAGAAAGGCATGTCTAGGGCAACTCCCGGCACAACCTAAGCTTTTGTGCAAACTGTGAGGCAAACACATCCCACACAAGACATTCACACCATGGACTTTAAGCATGTTGAGACAAAGGAGTAAGACTAGTCTGCAATCACTGAGGATTTGTGGAGAAGTTTATATAAGTGAGAAAATATAGACATGTTACAAAGTGACCAAAAACTTGATTTTCACTTACGGGCGTATGTAGTGATAGATTTCAGTTTGTTCTCGTTCATGTAAGAGAAGAGCGGAGACGAGGCATGATCTACTGCGGTTGTGCTGCCGCTGGGTATGTAACCAGCTTTGCCCTGTAAAGAGGTTTGAAGAGATTTTAAGAGAGGGTAGAGCTAGTTGTGATTATTGTTGGGGCAAAATAATGTGGGATAATTAAATGCCACTGTGGCCATCGTGATGCATTAAAACATGTATACCTGCAGTGTAATCATGTACCTGCAGTGAGATCCTGTAGTCCGTCCCAGGTTTAAAGCGATTCACGTCCAATTTCCACAATTCATTAAATATGTCAGACAGCTCCTGGTTCACAGTTTGGCTGAAGATTGGCAGAAGGTCAGTTTAGCTCTATGTTCACAATATCCCACTAACAGACCATGCTTTATTGAAGGCATATTTATACGGTTGTGATCATTGATCAGATCAGCTTCACAGGTCACATGTTACAACAGAATTAAAAAAAAATGAATTAATGAATTCAGAAATTAATTAATGAACACTGCCCTGTCATTATAAAATGGTATTTTTAAAGAGAAAATCCACAGATTAACATTTTGAATAGCTAGCTATAGCTATTAAAAATGGCATTCATTACATAACACGTATTTATATGCACTTCCCCCAAATGTCGCGATAAGATCGTGAACTGTGATAAAAGTTCAGGTAATTAGGTCAAAAACAGAAATCCCCAAATTAACACAGCTATTAAATATCGCATTAATTACAATACACATTGGCATGCATTTTCCTTAATATTGTGATAATATCGTAAACCACGATAAAAGCTTAGGCAATTGGGTAAACAATAATGATTATCGTGATATTCCTCTTTTAAATCGATCCATGCGTGAAGAATGAGGTGGAAAATCGCACCTTGCTGCATCAGTATGTGCAAACAGCGCCAGGAGCAGAACCAAGAATCCACAGACTTTCCTGCAAGAAGAAAATTAAATCAGCTGGTCTATCTATTACAGTGTTTTTGCACTTCTACAAGTTATCCATGAACGTCTCCGCTGTTTCTGCTGAAAACAGAGCAGCATAGACGATACTGCTGTCCGAAACAGGACTGACAGTAAGTTGGGAAGTTTTATCAGAATAAAATGTACATACCCTTTTGACATCGTGGTGTTTTTGGTATTCCAGTGTCGAGCAGGGCTGCAGCTCAAGTGGAGTGGAGTGGAGTGGAGTGGGGTGAGGTTACAGTGGTAGTCCTCTCCCCCTCGGACTGCTTCAGATACACCCTCCCAAATGGCTGCCCCTGTTACAGCGCTCACTCCTTACTCAGCCTTCAGGTGTACAAACCAGACTGAACAACAGCTGCGACTGTTTTAAATATCAGAAGTGACACCAAAAAGAGTGCCTTCTGCTACCATTGTTCTTTCATAGCCAATGAAAACTTTAAATAAAGCTGCACAAAGGAACAATTATAGTATAAACATGTAAGCGTAACCTACTGACAACAGAGAGAAACAGCAGATGGCGCTGTTGCTAAATAAATCTACAGAAGAGTTCGCATAGTTTTAGTTACATAGTTATATAGTTTTAGTGAATGTATAAATCAGAACGGAATAGAAATTCTTATGTATTTAATTGATAACGGTTCGTAAGGTTTTACTTTTTATTTCCTAAGAAAACGTAATATAATAGCAGTCCTGGATTCCTTTTACAATCCTAAATTATTTTTTCAATAGAAGAATGTGTAGCGCAAGATCAAATCATATCCCTGTTTTGTTAACAAATAATTTTACCCACCCCGTTCTTCTTTTTGGTCATTTCAAAATTGGGCTGCATGTATAGATTAAATGCTTTTGAAAGAATCCTGGAAATTTACATACATTGCTTTACTATAGTGAATATGATGGTGCATAGGATGTGGTGTCATTCCAAATCTGATTTGTATACCAATTGCATTCAGTGTTGTGATAATATAAATATCGAAACAAAGCCTTTAGAATCCACTGTTAACTCCAAAATACAGTTTATTGCAGATCTTGGTTGTAGTTCAGCGAAATCAGGGCACAGTGTCCCAACAAAGTGACAGAAATGGAACGGACTTGTGTTCAGAATTTTAAATTTAGTGGAAAGATAAAGTTATAAAATATTCACTTGTGAACACACCACACCACAGTGTAGACAATGGGAAATTCCTTCTCTGCATTTAACCAAGTGAGGGGTGCTCAGGGAGCAGTACCTTGCTCAAAGGTACCTCAGTGGTGCCACAAACAGTCCAGGGATTCAAACCCACAACCATCTGATCACAGGGCTAATCGCAGGAAGAGAGGAAGGCCTGGTAGAAGGTTTATGGATGTGGTGAGGGAGGACATGCAGGCAGTTGGTGTGAGAGGGGAAGATGCAGAGGACAGAAGATGAAGGCAGTTAATCCACTGTAGCGACCCCCAATCGGGAGCAGACGAACGTAGAAGAAGCTACATCAGCCCGACTGGGGGCATATATAGTCACTCAGAAAAGAATGTTGAGAAAGTGGATATTACTACTTAAAAGTCAGTTTAAAAGGGCTTTAAAAAGACATAAGCCTTCTTTCACTGAATCAGTGCAAGTCATGTCTACTTTACAAAACACCCACTGCAACAGAGCGGTCAGAGAAAGGACGCTCAATAATATTAGATATTCTAGGGTACTCTACTCATATACAGTTCTCAATGCAAATAAACACACAGGTTGTTGATAAATGACTGTGCTGTACTTATTTTATTAAAATTCCAAAAATGGACACGGCTTGACAAAACAATATACACACAAACGAAATGATTATGAGAGGCACGGAGAAAAATATATCACAGCACTAATGAGTAGCACAATTATTTTTATATGTTAACTGATGCACAATATTTCTGAAAATGAGAAAGGCTTAAATAATATGCAGACATTTCTTTACAAATGAGCCATCAAATGCATTGTACTGAGTTGTTTCATAGTATTACATATGTTGCGTCCACATACATGCATGGATGACCATACAGATAAACCAAAGAATGGATGACAGGCATCAATACAAAACAAACACAGCCTTTGTAGGCACTGAGAGATCTGGCAATACTTACTGGGAGTCTTTGAAACTTGGCAGTTCTTTTTGTAATCTAATTTTTTAAATCTAATTTCTTAAAAAATGTCTATGATTCAGGAGGCTAAAAGTGTCATTGTGCTCTGTTTGCTACCATAAAGACAAGGGGAAAAAAACCAAACCCTTTGGAGCATGAGGACTTTACAAAAAGTGTGCTTAAGTCTCCAGTGACCAGCTGGGAGGCAAACTACAGTAGGACTGCCACATCTTCCCTTTGATAATTCATAAAATACCTGTCTTTTAAAAACAGCTACTGTATAACCAAATAATTTAAATCAAAACATAGGACAAACTAATCCCTAAATGCTTGCATCTGCTCTTGGGGACAAAATTCCCAATTCCGACACTTGTTTACACAGGAAATCTGGTTCTTCTAGAGGACTTTACACAAGCACTGGAGATGGAAGGGGGAGGGTGTTGGCACAGTCAGTTCCAAACACAGCAGCAGCACAATGGACAGGCAAACCCAAGCAGCACCCTCAAATGTTGGAGTCATCATCAGCCATGCTGGGGTTGGGCAACGATGTTGACATTTCTTTGAAGAATTCGTCATCTTTCAGCATACTCTGCACCACAGAACAAAAATATGTTACTCAGCACATTTTTGGTTATTTAGTAGTTACAGTTATAACAGGTGTAGTTATTTCAACATTGCAGCAGGCCTCCCCTAGTGGGGAACTGCAATATAGAAGCTAGGTGAGCTGCTCCTAGAGCTGGGAAAAATTATTTAAATGTCACCACCACCTTAACTCCTTTCCAAAATACAGAGCCATGCATAGGTGCAGATGCATAGTTGATATAATATTACCGTTAGGTTGTTAATGCCCTCAGAGAAAGCTCCAATCTGTCGCACAGTTCCTTCCGAGTCTTCCATCTGTGCTCGCATAGTCAAAGAAAAGTTCTCATTATGAGAAATTAAGTCCATGGTACCAAAGGGTAGCCTGTGATGTACTAAACAGGTTTGTAATGGTGCGTGTTTATTAAGTTCTACCTGCTCTAGTCGGTCTAAGTCATCCTCATAGATCTGCAGTTCCACGCCTCTGTAGCCCTTCTGGAAGCTGCGTCCTTTAGGCATCTCCACATCCATGGGGCACACATACTCCTCACTGTCCTCCTGCCTCTTCTTCCTCCCAAAGCTTCCGAAAGCGAGCTTACGGGGCTGCACAATAATAAGTAGTAATAAGTAGACATTACAGTAATAACTACTAAATTCTGTACCAACTATTTATTGCAGTGAAGGCCGTGTTAAAGAAGTAGTTTAAGAAAAATATCATGGCACAGATTTGGGGAGGGACTGGACCACTAAAACTGGGAATCCCCGTGATAGCTTAAGATCACACCCACAAACACAGAGTACACTGCGAACACCAAAACCAAATGCCAAGCAGCGGGGTTTTCTTAATACTCCCTTGAGTCCCTTGTTTACTCTCATTTTCTCCGTCTGTCTGGTCAGAATCCTCTTCTTATATGCCACAAACAAAAAGCCAGTGTTTATGTTGCTGGTGCTCCTCCTCGAACAAGCAGGAAGCACCCATGCCATGCTAACGAGAAAAACAGCAACTCCACCTCTCAACCACAATAACATGTTTTCTGTTTGTAGTTTGGCACTGGAGGCATTAAGCAAAAATTACTAACAAGTAAGTTCCATGCTCAAATTATTACACGTGCCTAAAATCACCTCAAACTTCCTCAGGTCTGTTTATGTGGTATGACAAAGTCTATTTGGATCACAAATCTGAAAATCTGAACTGTGTTAATACTTTTGCCAGTTTTGCTTAGGTTTTTTGTGCCAAACTATTGGAGAACTAAATATAAGATATAAAATCCTTTGTAATAGTTGGTTGTTTAGGTTGTACCTTGACTTTAGCAGTTGCAGTAAGCACAGCATAGTCAGGGTTCTCCAGACAGTCTTGCTTCAGCTGCTGTGCCTCTGAACCTATTAACAGGTTAAAGTGGGTGGCCAGGTGCCTCCGAAGAAGAGTCTTATTGGGAGGAATGTTCAGCAGCAGGGCCATTGTCTCCACATTGAAGCGAGGCTCCAGCACCTGAGGACACACAAACATTATGTATTACTCATCCTCAGACACCTGAACAAATTTTCTCTTCTTCTCATTGCTTACCATCAGTCCCCCATGGACCCCACTGCCTCTCAGATTGGGTGCGTATTCTGCCAGATCGACAGAACGAAGCCACTCCATCACACGATGATTGGTCCACTGAGAGACCTCAGCTGGAGTGAAGTTGTTCTAAAAAGACACAGAGAAACAAACTCAGCATTGCTTACACAAAGGCCATTCTAGGTATTCTACAGCAGAAGAGCTCAGCAGAGCAGAGCAGAAAACAGTGTAGCAGTGGATACCTCGTCCGAGGGTCTGCGGCGCAAGCAGTTGGGCTCATAGTTGTTTAGGCGCAGCACCTGAATGGCTCTCTTAATGCTGAGGTGATGTAGCACACTGCCCACTTTCAGAGATAAGAGATCATCCTGATCAACACAGGAGAACAAGTTAATGTAGCACAAGATCAACAGTGCATTATATACATAAACATGTCTTCATGTCTTCATCTTCAAGAGTTTAATGCAGTTTACACATACTATTGACAAACACTATAAACCATTTATCTTAATTTGTCTAAGTTTTGTTTCTAAACCATTTGAACACATCAGCTAACCCTTTACAATTTTCACGACAAATGGCCCAAATTGATAAGTAAAATAAATACAATGGTTTTACACTGACTTGCATTAGAACCACGTAAATGTTTTTGCCTAATCTTGTACAGTTTGTACACTTGTTTTTGAGATACTCGTGTTTATTTTTTATCTTGGGCAGGAGCAATAAGGGAAAGAATGTTTTAAATTCACAGATTTCTTGATTACACCATTTACATATACCTGCTTTGTTAGAAAAGATGTTTCAGCTTTGACTGTTTTTTTGAAAGAGGCACAAAAACATAGCTGCCAATCAGAAAAAGAGATCATTTGTATCCATCAGTCTTAAAGGTAAAAAAGTAGTATCTGTTTCTGTTACATACAACCTCATAAATGCCCTGAGTGGACTTCAGGAAAAAACTAAATTCAAGACAAATGTAAGACATGGTCAATTTGCATTTTGGTAATCTATATTTATACAGCAGTTATAAAATCAGTGAAAGTCAGACAGTGATAGAACGAAAGTACCCATCATTATTCATGTGGAAAAAGAAGCATACCACAGTCATATAGTGAAGCATTCGTCCATCCACCCTCCCCTCATCAAACTGTGTTTTGTACTGAGGAAGACCTATGTCGTCAAGCCATCCTGGGTGAAGTGATCAGAAAAGGGAGGTGAAGACAAATAAAAACTTAGTTTGCTAAACACCACAGAAACATCCAGAAATTTGTAGTCAATTATGACTGAGAGCAGGAACATGACTTTCTTACTCGTCACCCAGTGGTAGTCCAGTTTGCCTTTGTTGTCATCTTCCTCAGAGCCCAACGCTTGTAGGGCCAGCTGAAGTTTCTTCCTGTGGAGAGGAATCTTGATTCCCAGCTCCTACACTCACGCATAAGCAGAGCATAGTGCACATGGTAAGCATTAGCACACCAGGATCAGAATCTTATTGTCCACTGAGTTTACACAAAAAGTCACACAACCACAAAAAAAATATTATTTGGACATGTTCATCACACATGTGCCTCAAACATTTTTTTTTTTTTTGCATCAGAGTAAATAAAGAATGATTCTGTCCCTTTCTATTTACCCCACTCTTCCACAAATGCATTGCAGACAAAGTCTGTGTGTGACTCTATTACGATTTTGGCTGCTGAGACTTAAAGCTGAAGTCTGGGCATTTTGCAGAAAATGAGCCATTTATCTGGGTAGCAAACATTCGTTTCTTCAAAAACTACTTTGTTAACCTGCATTAAGTGTGCTTTGCAATGGCTTGGGGGTGTAAAGAGGGCTAACTAAAAAAAAAAGACTACAATCTAAGTTTTAACCACAAAATGTACTGAAAAGTTGAGCTAATAATATAGAAAATTAGTAGAAAGCAAACGAACAGAAGGTATGTATATATAAACAGACATATACATTACTCCTATTCTCCTGGAATAGCAGCTAAAAGTTCACCTTTTCTAAGTCCTGCTGAGAGGCTTGTAGGAGAGTGTGTCCTGAAGAGATCCACTGCCTGGCCAGGTTCACGTGCATCCCTAGTCCTTGTTCCTGCATCCACTCACAGACCTGCTCCCGGGACCAGCGTGCAAAAGGAGCATCTAGTTCGCTAACAAAAACATTACATATTAACCTTCAGGTTCCAAGTGAATCATGACAATTTGGTTTAAGAGTCTTAATGTGGACTCATGAACAGCAAGCTCACCACCAGAGGATGCTCTCTTCACATTTGTTATTCATAAAGAAAGTTTGCATGATGAGCCAGGCCAGCCTCTGAACAGTGACTCTAAACACTGACCTGTTGGTGTTGTGAAGGTCACGTGACCATCCCAGCCTGGGCCCAGCTGTGGCTCGGATTCCTCCCCGCTTGAACTCGCCATCTGATAGGTTGTCATCCAAATTGAATGTGGTTGACTGACTTCTTCTGAGCCTTAAGTGAAAAGAAGCATATTTTACAAAGTCAGTTAGTAAACCAACAAAATTACATTATTTCAATGTAAATCATAGTCATTTTTAAATTACAAACAGTATACATTATATATCAGTTAATAAGAACATGTAGCAGACAGATGGCTGCATACTTACTTTCCTATGAATGCTTTAATTCCCTTGGATTTCTTCTTGCCCTCTGGGCAGGTGGGGAGTGTGTGTGTGCTGTCACTGTTGCCTGACCTCTGTGGCATCCCTGCAAGGTCTAAATGGTCTGTGCCATCTCGCTCAGTCTCAGCTACACACACACACAAAAATCAAACACACAGAAAAAAATGTTATTTCAGGGCACAAAAATACACCAAGCATAACAGGATGTCAAGTGCAAAAAACTTTTAAGGCTAGGAGAAAACATTATAAAAGGACAAAATAGCACATGACATCTGAACAAAACTAAAGAACAACTGGATCGAGTTTGCTTCACAGGTATACAGGAGCAGGGCTAACATAAGTCATGCACACATGCAAATTAACCAGAAAGTAAATATAAAAGGCTTATTATACATTATGAAAAAACAGCTTTATTCTAAACAACAGGTCCAGTGTATATAACACAGGCATGTGAATATTGTAAGATGTCTTGAGTGGTAGAATGATGTGGTTCTAGAACAACTTGTGATTAGGGGGCACTCTTTTCCATTTTCTGCATCATGCAGGGCTAAGTTTGGAAATGAGGTATGAGTGGAATTCCAAAATACTCCCAAAATGTCACAAGTCCAATCCAGGGTATTCCAGTTTAACTGTTGCCAATAGGGAACTCAACTTGTTCTTAGAATGGATTTTTAAAAACACCCATGCAAAAAAATTAATGTATGTTACCTGCAGTTTTATTTTGAAATCTGATACATGCAGTTTAAGTTATTACAAATCTTTGTGGTTGTCTACATGACAAAGAAACTAGGGAAAATATGATGTAGGAGAGGGAAGTAAAGGCCAATCTGGAAGGGGGCATGCTACAGCCAGTTCAGAGGGATGGAGCGCATCCAGCTGTTGCTTAGTTTTTCCTGAGACGCCTTGCAAGACACCTCACACAGAGATGTGCACACAACGAGGACAGGCTATACAACAGTCACTTATCTAAATGGGCAATAATTATGCTCACTAACAAACGAAACCAATAGTAAATGCAAGGCTAAAAGTAAATATTTCAGACATGTGATATGCATTCTACCTAGATTTGGTGCGCTGGCTGTTCTCTTGCCCCCTTTGATCTTGAAGAAACCTCGTCCAAAGGAGGACCTAGCTTTCTTGGTGCCAAAAGCGTCGTCCTCAGAGGTACGGGAAACAGTGGGAGACTTTGGAGGCAATGTTGTGATCTTGTTAAACTCATCAAATGCTCGGCTCTACAGCCGTAAAACATAATAAAACATAAAACAAACAGATGAGCAATTAAATAAAGCATACAATAGATTTCATGTTATTAATAAGCTTGTGAAACACAAATAATAATAACGTTTACCTCTGCTGGTCCTACTGCCAAAGGTCTCTGAGACAAACCAAACCAAAACTTCAAACACACTTGCTCAGGATCTACAGCATAATATTTCCAAGACATACAAATAAAGTCTGCTTAAATTAAATGGGATGAAATTCACCTTTTCACTGGGGCTACTGTCCAGGTTGCTCTGGCTTCCAGACTTGGAAACCTCCACACCTCTGCAATTAGGTAAGTCAGTTATAAATTTTTTTTAAAAAAATCACACTTATTTTGCAAAAACTATGAAGCATCAAACCACTAATACACTCTCATAAAATGACAAGCATGCTGTTAGACAGCAACAGTTTCTAAACAAGAAATGGAGTGTACCTCTTTATTATTGTTAGCTACAAAATCACTTGTGATGCACCTGTATTAGTCTGAGTATATCTTTAGGACTTACTAAAACTAATAACGCTTTATCAGGATTAAACATGTAACAGTATGCATTGTTTTTCTAATCCACACATCAAACAATACAATTCAAATGACTGCAGCACTTTTTCAGCACATATGTCCCTCATAAGTTGCAAAACATTTTTCAGACACCTACTAAGTCTAAAAAATAGCTGTGAAAACGTCACGTTTTGCAACTCACTCTGGCACATTTACTCACTCTATATTGGTATCTACTGGAGGCTCCTGTGACTGGTTTGGCTCCTGATTCCCTGAATCACTACAGGGAACAAACACATACACATAGGAATGACGGGTATGGGGAAAGAGTGATGGGCAGGCAGTGGGATGCAAAGATGGCTAGACAGAGTTCAGAAAATGGTTTGCTCAGGATAGAGGCAAAGTAACAAGTGAGTTAAAACTGTGTAGTGACTCAAAAACAGCAAAGAACACTGAAAAAGCAAAGATAACAAAACACGACAGAGGATAAGCAACTGATCTAGATCATGAAAATGAATTTTTAAAAAAAGCATCACAGTAAGGTGTCAACATGAAAGCCTGATGTACAGGAATGCAAACACATAAGGAGAAGAATGACATGGAACACAGAATGACAACAGAATACGGTGCTGATGGGGTACACAAAAGAAAGAAAAGGGTTATGAGTGCCTATAATCTGTCGAAGCCACAGTCATCAGGTTTTCTCCTTTTTTTAAAATTTGGAAATCAGTGCTGTTCTTGATGGGACCTTATTGCACTGATAGATGGTGATTGCATCCGCCAGAACTATATGAAAAGATTTATGGAGCTCTGCTCACCTCTCTAACTGCGTTTGCTCCAATTCAGAATCTTGTTTGGCTTGCGGGGAGGGCGTGAGGGATGGCACAGTCAGTGTGCTGACAAATGAAGCCGGCTAAACAGGAGCAAACAAACAAACAAAAAAAAAAAAACAGTTTATTTGATCACACTTAGTTAACCTGAATAGTTAGTTTCATTCATCACTCCAGGGACCTCTATTTCAGAACAATAATGACAAAGAACTGACTCTGGCTCAACTACAGCAGCAAAGTGTGGCTCAGAATTGACAAGCAATGTCATCTGCTCACGTTTGCTCAAGCCTCCAGGCTTGACAGAAGCACCAGGATCATAACTGCTTGGCTAGAATGTCAATCTTGCAATCTTGTGATGTTCAAAAATAAAACACTCTTAGGGGTAGGCAATATGGCAAAACCCTGAATTAAATATCTATCCAATACACAAAACATACCACAATTTTCTTTTACTTAGGTTCAATTATTTGAAACAGTGTCACTATTTCACATATTGCACATCACATCCAGTTTTCAGGGTCTAATATCTTGCACTCAATCGTAGTTGAGATGCAATCTCAAAACCTCCTGACAAACAGGATGAAACTTTACACAGCGACTCCACTTCCAAAGCCTCTTCACACAAAGTCAGATTTTTACGGACAAAAAAAAGCAGGCTTTAAAATGATTGTCATACCAATAGACTGCTATACTGAATAATTTTTTTTTTAAATCAGCGTCAGCTTGAGCTTCTGTGTTGTGTCAAGCTGACTAATCAGAGCTCCCCAGTCAAAAAATAGAAGAAAAGCTCTTGCTCATGGAGTGCAAAAGCCGTATCCAACAATCAACATGCAGCAGGTAAAAATGTTAAGGTTAGGAAATATTAACAGAGGATCACAAAAGAAAAGGCGGGAATGACAACGAGTATAACCCAGTGACTGTTTATGGCCGTGTTTCTCTCAGTATATTATAGTCTGTTTATTATAGTAGGCTTGAAAAACTGATCCAAAAGCCTGTGATACACTGAAAGCAGCTGCATGCTGCAAAATAAGAAAAAGTCTCTCACAGGATAAGAGCTAAATTTATTTCATACAATTAGGCTTCTGAACTCCACTGTCACTGTATGCGAGATTGCCTTGTACGGACATGACAGAAATTACAGCCGGCTTGAGGGGTGAAATTACCTCATTCTGACTCGTCCCAGGCCCTTCCTCAACATAACCCAGCACAGACTTCTCAGTGTCCATGGAAACTGAGATAGCAGTTGACATGGAGAGGGAGCTGTCGCTGTGGCTCTCATCACTTTCACCTTCTTTCATTTTATCTGAGGAGAAAGAGGAGAGAGCAAGGGAGATCTGCTCATTAACTGGGGCAAAAGTGCAATTCTAACATCACACATCAGTTTCACTTACCGCTTACCAACAGTAACTCCAGTAATTCAACTAATTGCATCTTAAAAATGGATGATGGGTAAGAACACGTAAGAAAATACAAAAATAACCCACACAACCAAACAAGCAAACAACCTTTAAACAGCTGTGGTGATTGGTATATACATGAACTCCTCACCTTTTCTCCCTTGAACTGACATGACCATATCTTGCACTTTCTTGTAACGCATAAGTGACTGCCGAAGCTCCTCGATTTTGCGATCCTGTCGACCAGGTAAGAGGAATTAAGAGAGATTGACAAGCTACTAAAAACAACAAAAATAAAATTAATTTGGGAGATGGAGGCACCTTCTCTTCATTGGCTGCCATCAGTGATTCAACAGCTTTCTTCATTCTCTGGACTTCCATATCTGAGAAGCATAGAACACGTAGTAAATCCAGAGTGCAAAGCTGATGGCTAGAGCAACACTTGTGAATGCTGACAAAGGACAGAAAACAATAAATTGTAGATCTTAGTTAGCTGAGGTTCAACAGAGACCTCTGAATGCAGTGTATACAGTCGAGGAACTCCATTTGGTATTCTCTATGAGTGCACACAGACAGTAGACAGCACTGATGTCTTTCTCTAGTCAAGAGGTCACAGCGCTGCTGCAAATGATGGAAGAAGGTGGCAAAAGACTAGACAGACAGAGGTGACAGAGGAGATAGGTGCTGAGAGCAGCTGGAGGCTGGAAGAGGTGTTACTGTTGAAGGAGACAAGCAAGAACACACAGGCTACTTGTTGGACACAAGGGTGTGGACAGGACACAATTATCATGCTGAGCAGCTACCAGATACTGCCTCAATCTGATATAGACATTTGTGTTATTCTACATTTTTAGTGTTTTATTGTATTTTTCCCCTGAGTTTAACATCTGACTTCTGTGGGTGTATGTACCAAAAACCTCCCTTTCAGAATTACAGCTGACCTGTTCTGATTGGCCAGTGCTCAATTTAAGAAGCAGGCTTCAAATTCTATTCTTTAAAATTTTTAATAGAGGTGAAAAAAATAAGTACACATCTTATACAGAGAACATTCTACAAATTTTAATATACAAGTATTGTTTATTTACTGAAGTTAACATACTGGGGGGAAAAAAACAAACATGGCCTGTGCAAAAGTTGTAGACAATTTATATTTTTATATTATATGTTGTATTTTTACCAGTATGTTAAACTCAGCTAATTTAAGCCTGTTCCGTGTAGAGGACGTGTTACAAATATGGAGTGAACGGAATGTTTTCTACCTTTAACAATGTTTACATATTACATTGCAGTGTTGTTCCAAAAAGTGATGGAAATTTTCCATGATCCTAATCCTTCAACAGTTTCTTTCCTTATATCCCAGTAACTGACTGTATTGACTGGCTCAGTGATACGCCTCCTTCAGTTCACAGAAAAGCAAGCATAATGAGTACATACATGCAGGCTGTGAAAGATGAGCAAGAGAAACAATATATAGGCATAAATAAATGCATAAAGTAAACCTCCCTTACGTTTCTGTTTGAGCCTCTTTTTAAAAGTTTCCTCTGTATGGTAGACTGTATAAGACAGAGTAATGAAATACAATATCTTTCGTTACTGCTTCTGTCAAAACACTGTCCATTATTAAATGGAAACAGACATGCAGCAGTTATATAATATCACATGAAACATGATGAATGTAAAATGTTAAAATGCATTCTATAATAACCCCTTGTATGTTTAACCAAAGAGTAGATGTTAGCACAGTAACATCAGACAGACGCGTCACAACTTGACCCTGAGGTAGTTTCCCCGAGCATGCTAGGGCAGGTGATGAGCTGATTAATAGTGCCTTTTAGGCACTCACCTCTCTCTGTACTCTCTGAGCCTGCAGGCGTGGGTGATCTGGACCCCGTCTCATCCTGCAGTCTCTTCAGTTCCCCATCTCTGCCTTCCAACTGCCTTCTAACTGTAAGCAGTTCCTCCTTAAACACACATGCCCAGACACACATACACAGATCATCAGAAATACTAGTTTTGCTGATTTTGAGTTAACATTACACCACAAACCAACAAACCCCAACCACATTTTGCAGGAATATGAATGTCTATGAAATATTTTTATTACATAGTTACTAATACTGAGATAATCATACTGCAGGTTAGAAAATAAGCTTCACAGACACCAACAGTGTTTGCAAACTTCTGTTTGAAAGCTACTTTGTCAGCCTATTCGCAACCTTACACTACTAATACTGATCTGACAGTATTAGTTTAAACTGTTCAGATTTTTTTTTTTTTTTTTAAATCCATCAAAACCTGTGATTGTGCTTCACCTTTAGGCAGGGCGATGACTGTGATTTCCACCTAGTTCACATTATAGATGTAAACGACCTACAGCTGATATTCATTAATATACACTTTATTAAATTTTGTTTCATTTTAAATCTAGTGTGCTGAAGTACACCTACAAAATAACAGACCTTGGGGAGCAACGACACAAAATTGATTAAACAAAGCACTGTTTAGCTGGAGAGAAAATGCATCACTTTAACTTCATTAATAAATCCAATGTTGGCATGTTGGTTAAGTGTTCCTGTTTTAACTGAAACTTAGAGGCATTTTTTCCCAACGCTTATGATAAATAAATGAAACACCTATGGAACATGTCGGCCCTTGCTCACACAACTTGCCAAAACAAGCAGAGTTCTGGCTTGCAGGTATTAAAATATGCTGCACAATAATCACCTGAGAGATGTATGAATGATTAAAAATGAGTGCTACTCAGACCACAGCCCTGTGACATCACCTTCAATCACGACGGGGCTGGAAAAAAAAAAGTTCTTTGGCAATGCCAATATATTGAGCTGGCTGCTTTAAATACAGAATGCACCTTAGTGTGGATGTTCTTGTTTAAATGACTGGGTGGATCTCTCCTTCCGATCTCTTTTTTAGCTGCAGAATTCACCTTCACAAGATCTGATGGATCCTAGTGCCTTCATAGTCGCACAGTCATGAAAGTTAAAATAAAAGTGTACTGTAATTCAGAGCTTTTTAATAAGCATTTTAGCTAATCTTTAAATTTCATGATTCAGAACTATAAGATGCTCAATACTCGTTGCTCTATACTTCACCAGAGTTTGGAACAAATCAGAAGCAAAAGTTAAATAGAAAGCTTTAGATTGGCTGCCTTTCTTTGGGTACATTTCAAGCCACATCTCACCTACTACACATTGATGGTCTGAGTTTTATACTGTATGCTAATAGTAAGACGATGACTCGCACTATCTTTTTGGACAACAACTGACATTACAATCAGTCTAAACAATCGTGACATTTAGCCATTTAACCTTCTGGACTACTGACCTATCAGCTCATAATATTAGATAATTTTTTATTTTTATAACGGTTTTAATTTGTAGCCTTTTAAAATTATGCTTTTATACCAGTCAGTCCAAAAAGTAAACATTGACTGGCATGTAAATATATTAAAAAGACAACAATGTAAACAGGTGTACAGGAATATATTTTTTGATAACAACAAAAGCAAACAAACAAAAAGCACAGCACAAAGCAGTCACCCTGAGGTACGCCAACCTTGAGTGCCTGGATTTTGTGTTCCTTCCTTTGTTTTTCATACTGCATCTGGCCCATTTTGATTTTCAGGCTAGACAGCTTAGCCATTAGAGACTAGCAGTGGAGAGGTTAGCCAGGAAGGAAGAGGAAAGTCAGAGAAATTCAAGAGAGACAGAAAAAGACACTTGCAGAAAGGAAAAGAGATGAGAAGTCAAGCCATGTAATCACAAAGGTAATGGAAGGTAATGGAAACACAACAGTTAAAGAGAAAGTGTAAAAAGTATAAATGTTACAACAGTGACAATAGATTGAAACACTACCCAGATAGATTACGATATAATATCAGACTGAACAAAAGGCTCATCTAGCTTACCTTAGTGGACTTCAGTTTCTTCTCATACTGTAACCGTTCGCTGTCCAACTCAGAAACTCGATACCTCAGTTCATTTATCTCCAAAATTAAACCCTGAAGAAAAAAAAAAGGTCCATGTTACCACCAGTCCCTAAGAGACCGATGTGTCCAACCCCTCAGTACTAGTGATTAATTCACTGAAGTTCTGTGCACTTTTCAACATATGTACTTGCCCACTCCTGTGGAGACGGAAAAGCTTGTCTAGATGGCATCGGGGCATACAGTAATCCTCTGCTTTTTGCACCCGCGCATAGTGAAAAACCACGTTGTGGGGTTTTGGTGTAACAACAAAAAAAACCTAAATATGACCCCAAATATGCTCACAGAACACTGATTTAATTTTAAACTCAGTTTAATGCATTACCCTTAAAGAATTAAATTCCTCACGATTTGCAGCTTCCGCATTAATGTGGGGATTTCTGCCCCACAGTTCCTCCTTAAATTAACTCAATAATAACAATTGTGTGTTATGTTTTGGTTTTACTATCTGGTGTCAACCTTAGGAGAATGGACGCCCCTTTGAGTTCCTCTCAAGGTTTCATCTTCCTGCACCGAGTGAGCTTGTAACTGCTACGGTCACCTCATGGGGGATCGGATTCAAATTTCTGTAAAGCTGTTTTGTGAAAATACATTTTCTAGAAAGCACTATACAAATCAATTTGACTTTACATTGCCATACCAAAATGTGTGTTCAAATGGCAAAAATGCAGCTTACATTAATCTGACTGGATATTCAATCTTACAATATAGTGCTTAGTATCTCAAAGGGAGACAAACAAGAAGTCAGTGACATTTACTTCCATTGAGAACTGGGGACTTTTGAGGACAAACTCTTTGTCAGAGTGTCCAGGAGGAGATTTATGATTCAGTAATCAAGACTAAACTGCCTGAAGGCATAAATACTTTAAGCCATTGTTAATTTTCCAGAGCATGTAATAAGACATGTGTATTCAAACAACTGTGAAATTAAAATCTACCTCTACTTTAAAACCATTCCAGAGGAAGCTTCCAGATATAGGAATATTAATAGTCTCTTTAAGCATTGCTGTGCCATTAAATCATGGGACTGAAAAGAAAAAAAACCCACACACACACACAACAGGAAACTGGTCTGACCTAAAATATTCGCTGACTGTCCTTCACCAACACACTTCTTAGTCAAAGGAACAAATCTTGTGCACTTGTGTAGACAGTGTGCAGTGCTTAAAATTATTTTTCAAAAAAGGCACTGCAGCATACAGCATGCGTTATTTGTGCTTTAAAAGATTTTGGTTTAGAGAAGACAGGGAAGTGTCATCTCTTAGTCTCTAATCTGAGAGACACATCAATAAAAGGAGAATCTGTTCAGACTCAAGTTCTCCATATGCTTTTTGCATTATTAATGGTCACCATTCATTTTGTCCAAGGAGAAAGTAGCACCATGAAAAGCCCATGAGTTTCTTTAACTTTCACCAAAAAAGTGCTGACAGAAAAAAATTAGCACCACCTCATTTTACAGAGAACATGAGGCCTCCATCTGTTTCACCAAGTCCATCGATATCCATTAAGTTACCAGATGTGTCTTTCCACAGCATGAGTACAAACCCTTCCCATAGGTCTAGGCTCAACACCCACACTCAGGAAACTCTGCATTCTACTCTCAGACTTGCATATCACAGAGGGAGCAAAGCTTCCGCAGTAATAACTACTTTCCAGGGAGAAGAAAAGCCACCCAAAACAACTTCAGAGGGGAAGTGGCTTTTGGCAGAAACTGTACTCCTTTAGCCTTTGTCCAAATAGTAAACGAAGCACAACATGGACAAAAGTCCACTAATCTAATGGACTGGAAGAAACCTGTGTATAACAACACAACAATGTGACTGGAAGTCAACCAAGTGCCTCTCAGACTTCATTACAGTTAAAAACAAACAAAAAAAACCCAAAACTTTGCTCTATTTTTTGTTTCAAACTTTTTGCTTTTACAAAACATATGAAAACATAAGACATCTCGCAGATGGATTTTCAACAACAACAAAAAAAACATGTTCCCCACCTCACTATCAAAGTCTATCCTGTCTTTTTCCAGGGAAGCAAGCTTTAGTTTCAAATTGGAAATCTCAGCCATCAGCTCCAGCTTTTGAGTCTCCAGGGCTGACCTAAGGATGAGCTCCTGAAAGCAAAAGAGAGGTAGAAAATTAAAAAGTGCATAGCTGAGGTATCTTAATATCTAGACAGCTTTATCCTTGAAGTTATAGAAGTGGGCCACAGTGCAGAAGGTCTAGTTTGATATTGCCTGGGGAAAAGTTAGCTCATTTTCTTCCTGTATCAGTATTACAGCCTCTATCAAAGCACCAAACGTCTACTTTCTACACAGTTCTGATCCAACTCCTAGATTAATTTGCTCCTAGATAAAATTTACTAAGCAATTTTTTTTTGTTCTTGAAGTATACTGTGACAGATGATGTTGTATTTTAAAATACTTTGTCTTGGTAAGGCTTCAAATATACTGAAAGCACCCTGCGATGTACCCTTACCTGCTGTAACATTTCCTCGGTGGCATTCAGCTTTTCGCGATGCTCCTCAAGACACAGGTCCAGGTCTCTTATCTTCTCTCCTTGAGCTTCCACTTGGTCTGTCAAAACACTCACCTGCAATGCATAGATTTACTCTTATGTCTAAAGTTTTTTGCCTTCCATTATAGAGTTGTATGAAATCTATGAAAGTATATATGTATATTAACCAAGCATATATACAAATAAAAATAAACAAATAAATAAATAATATATGAAACATGCTCAACTCTTCCAAATTTACCTGAAGAACAAGGGATTCCTTGTCACTTTCAAGACGATTAAGTCTGTCCTGATAAATGTCGCCAGTGACTGAAATGTGTCCATTTGACTGTAACAGAAAATTAAGACAAGATAAATTTTAAAGTTTAATATCTATTGTTACTACAAGTACCAAGACAAATTAAATTAGAAATGGCTACACTAAAACAATTATCTAAGAATGGGAGAGGAAAAAAAAATACAAAAATCATAAAATCACAAAAGTGAAGAAAGAAAAGCCTGTCCAGAAATTACAAAGTGGTGCTTAAAAGCTGCGTACCCAACTGCTCTTTGTTCTTCTAACACCACCTTAAATGGTGAATGAAGTAACACAAATCTCTGAGTAAACAGACCGAGTTATGGTATTACATGCTGACTCTGGCATTCCTTTGGCAGACATCCAAACCCCTCTCTCCTTCTCTCGCATACAGCTAGAACTAGTTTCTTGATTTAACCATCATATAACCATCATCTGGGCTCCAAGTATATTCAGAGAGAGAATGCTAAGTAAAGGAAAGCAGGCAGTTGCCAGAAATACAATTGAACAAAACAAAAGAACTCTTGTGCACAAACACTCAAATATAAATTCCAATTCTATTTGCAGCATAGCAATACCATACTATTATTACTATTTCCCTGTATCTAGTAACAAACAGCAGTAACACGACACTGTTATGAAGGCAGAATACATACCAGGTGGCCCTGCAGCCACTCCACCAGGCAGTCTGCAGTAGAGTCAGGGATTTGGCAGCGTAGTCCCTCTCTTTCTTCTGAGTCCATCAGCTCCACAACCCCTCTCAGATCCTCCAACAGGTGCAGGGCCCGCAGACCCCCCATGAATGGTGATGTAGGAGACTGGCAGTCAAAGATACCATTGGAGTAGTCTAGTGCCTTGGAGCCTGTGAGATGTTGACAGCATGTCAAAACAGTATGCATCCAGATGCGTCCATCACAACAAGATTTTAAGTCGAATGGAAGAGAAGGGCTCACTAGTATGAATAAATGAAATGTTAATGATGACATCCATCACTACTTAAAGATCACGGCAAAGTCAGTAAATTTGTATCAGGATGAGCTGAATAAAAATAACTTGTGTACGGGAGTATAATGAATTTCATGTTCCTCACTTGTAAGGCTTTAATACTGCAATAGCCAATTTCAGTTTACCGTAGCACACTGCAATAGCATTCAATTATTAATTCACTCCAAGGAAGAACTGCCACACAACCAAATGAAACCTCTTTTAACCTCAAAATTCTCACAGTGCACCATTAGGGAATAATTGTTTCCGAATCAAGGCATAGCCAAGAAAGATACAATTATCCAACATAGTGGACCAAAAACAATGTGTCCTTCTATTGAGCTTTAAGATAAAACACACCAGGGCATAGAAGGATTAATTAGACCAGAATAAAGACTATAGTTGCTAAGACCTTGAGGCATCATGTGATGTGACAGGCTGCTTAGACTTGAAATGCCAACCCTATTATTAAATAGTGCTGAAAAGCAGCATTACTTCATAAGCCAGTTCATTGAGACTTAGTATCAGTGACAAATCAAATGACTATGGCAGTCCCAGAATACCATACCCTTCTCTTAATTCTGGTACGCCATACTTGTACACTGATAAAAAGGAAATCATGGACGACATTAAGCTGTTTATGGAACATGTGGTTTATGCTAAGGATGAAATTGTACTTTTTCAAAAGATGGTCCAAAATATGCACTTTATCGGATTTACCTGCTATGATGCCATCCATTTGCTCCAAGGCAGCCGCCAACATGTCACTGGCATCAGACATCATCTTCGGTCAACTGAGTTAATCCTGGAACAGGCACATAAATAATACGCACTCCAGACATGGAAAAATGATTCAGGAATGGTTTATGGAACATGATTTCATTGTTATCAGCAAGATTGAGAATCTGTGATTCTGTGCTCAACAAACTATCCTGATCCATGGAGGTCCCACTGCACAACTAAAGGGTCCCCTAAAGCAGCGTTTCTCAAACTGTGGGCCGGTCTGTGAGAGGGCTCCTGCCGGTCCGCGGAGCCTCACTTCTCAACGCTTCCGTTACTGTGCGCCCCTTCCCGACTTCCTTGCCCCGGCGTTAACGTGCTGCGTTAATGTGAGACTCTTATCGGACGATAAAAAAATATCGCCGTTAATCTACTCACCAAGTTGGGTTGGGAGCTGGGTCTATACTACACAAGCGATGATGACTTTCACCTGGATATTTTAGCGTGGATTTATTCTCTTTCTCTCTGTCTGTCTTGTCTCTCTCTCTCTCTATAGTTCTCTCTCGTTCGTGACTTTTCCGGATCGTGCCCGTTTTAAACCTCTCTCTGTCTCTCTCTCGCGCTCTCTTACTCTCTTTCTCGTTCGTGACTTTTCTGGAGCGTGCGGATCGTCTCTCTCTCTGTCTGTCTCTGTCTCTCTCTCGCCCTTTTGCTCTCTCTCTCGCTCTCTCTTACTCTTTCTCTCTCTCTCACTCTCTCTGTCTCTCTCGTTCCTGACTTTTCCGTATTTAAACCTCGGGTTTATATTTACATTTTCTTTAAGGGTAA
>JBBPDC010000019.1:12631465-12645366 GCA_037974485.1 Hemigrammopetersius urotaenia
GAGACGAGGATATTTGATTATGTGCCCAGATACGCTAAAGCCTACGTTTAAACGAACTAACGCAAACATTAGCAGATTTCACTCAAAACAGGAAACCTCATTGTCTGAAAAAATAATACCTATTTTTTTCTAAATAATAATTTAACACTTTTAATGGCCTTAAATTTGGCAATTTTGATTTATCACTTTTTAATACTTTTTAAAACCCCACAGACACCCTGCACACATTACATGATTATGTCCTATACATGAACAGCAATGGAAGCAACCTAAATTTGATCTATGTGGAATCAAACAAACAAAAACAATGCAGTGCCAAACTCAAAAAACGTGCTCACCTTCAGAGGCCTTGGAATCAACAGGCCGTTCTGACTTGTCCCCCGATCCACCTGGATTATTCTTACCACTATGTCAGAAAACAAGCAACAGACAAAAAACTGTTACCATCTCAACATAGAGCACAGCTGCGGCTGATTTGATGGTTCAAATTTAACATGAACTTAATGTGCATTAAAATCAAACTGCTTTATCTGTAAGAATTAACATCAGTAAATGTTCTTCAGAGGGTAAAAAACTTACGATATGACTGTGTTTGTTGAGACTATGTATTCTACTTCTTTGGTCCAGGGATTTATAAAACTAAACCACTGACTTTGTAAGGTGACAAAAGAGCCATATTTCGTTTTAAATTTGTAGCAGTTTGTCTCAATCCTCTCTTTACTTCTCAGCACTGCAAAGAAAAAGAGAGAAGTGGGAAGACTCAATTACATACTGGAAACAAGTCATAAATGCTTTCTAATATCAGAAACAGGAAGACTCACAAATAAATAAATAAATAAATAAATAATCCACATTCACGGGGCCTGGAATTTCACCCCAGAAGACGTGAGCTGTTACATGCGTAGCAGAATAACACCCGATAATACAGAGTTGCTCTGCTTAATTAAAGCCAACATCATGAACAGAACCACAATGAAGATTTGGCAATTTGCTGGTGGAACACGGTAGTAACACTTGCCAAATAAATCTTCTGAGTTCTCAGAAAACTTTTGAAGAGCTTGACCCCAATCAAATTTGGATGCCAATGTTGCCATCAGAGCAGCAGTTACAGAACTCTGATCACTCACCTTTTCGATGTCTGTCCGCTAAATGAGGCAGGTCATCTTGATGGAAGTATTCATAGCAGGATGTGCCGAGTAGCTCTTGGGGCAGGTAGCCAAGAATGGTGGTGGCTCTGTGAACAGAATTGGAGACAATCTGAACAATTCAGTCTAAAAATGCATTTCATTGAATGTAAGCACAGTTTTCTCAATGTGGAAGATGGCATATCATGATCTCCATAACCATAAAGTCTACAATTAACAGGGATGGTAATGAAGTTAAAAAGTCTTCCAGAAATGTATGATTAAACTAGGCTGTCTTTTCATTTGTTTACCTTTGATCCACAAATGTGAATTTGCCATCCATGGCACAGCGAGTGACAAACTCAGTGGGCTTGACCTTGACCTCTCCATTGGCTTGGGGGATGGTGTGCGGGTGCACACGACCAACGGCCACCAGGCAGCTGAAGTGTGAGCGGTCTTTGTCTGCTTCGGCCTCACCTTCTGAGCCAAGCTGACTGGTAGGCCAGGTGCGCATGTAGCCAGTGCAGTGAACTGTGCAATACCGCTGAGATTCTAAAACACAAAGGTGACCAGAGCACCACAAATAAAGCAGTGCTCAAGCTCAATGAGATTTTGCAGAGGTTGTTCCATGGTCAGGGAAAGTACTGGGTTTTAATCAGTACCAGTACCAGACTTGTAAGACCTTTATAATAAAACATATCTGCAAATTCTCTGTCTTGGTGCTCTGATCAAACAGCTATTTATTGTTTTCATGTATTCGTAATGTGCACAAAAGCTAATATTACAGTGCACAAGAACCAGAGCTCTCTGAGGAACTCAAGCTGTAATTCTTATTTGTGTACCTTCAGGCATGAGTTTGTGCTACTTACCTTTCTTTTTAGACGATCCTGCCTGGAAGTCCTTCTCTTCTTTAACAGTGACTTTGTTGTACTTCATTCGGCAGAAAAAAGAGCGGCGAGCCCCTGAGCAAAGCCGAGCAGCTCCCACGGGTAAATCTGCCTGCACCTGCAGTCCCGCTATAAACATACAGAGTAGAGATTTAAGCACAAAAACCCTAATGGTAGAGATTTCAGATACAGTGAGAAGTATTCTGGTGCATATATCTACAGATTTACAAACTATGGCTTCAGTTTAGAATTGTACTTATAAATCTAAAAAAAAACAAAAATGAGAGAGAAGTACTGAGAAACCACAACGGTAACATTATTCTTCATTGTCAAGCCACTGCTGATAGATATAGCTTTGAGACATCAAGGGTAAGAAGTGATTAGTTTCAGCACTATGATTTAATTTTGGCCCATTAATCTTTGCCAATAATTTTCAATGGCTGTTGGACTCACAATTTGAGAAATGATCTCTTAATTAACATTAACATCCAAACATGAATTACTGTTTCAATTGTTTCCTCTGGACAGAGAACATTAATTAATTCATTCATTCTCTGTAACCGCTTATTCCTTAGTAGGGTACCCAGAGCCTATCCCAGGATCTGTGGGTGCAAGGCAGGGACTCTCACCGCAGGACAGACACACACAGTTAATGTAGAATCTCTAATAAACAGAGTACATTCATTCAAAATAGAAATTCAGGACTATATGTTGTGGTTCCATAGTGTTTTGCATTTGCAGCACTAGGTTAAACACGATTTATTTTTACTTTTACATGCATCTATATTTTAATATAGTGCCTAAATACATTACCAATCAATGTTTCCTCTACATGAATTATTCCCCATCGTTATTAAATATTTGATTATGTTCACATTTCTTTTATGATAACATTCATAAGCACAAAGTAAGAAGACATTATGTGTAGATAAATAGCATATCAACAAGGTATATGAAAAACAAGGTTGTTTGAATCCTTCTTTCCCCTCACTGTACACAGCTTACATGTTATTTAGATAAAATACAGCACACACACATAGAAACAAAACACAGACTTGCAGACTGTGAGAACCTGGACACAAAAAGTCATGAAAGAAGTATGAGCTCTGGCTTTAAAGTGTTTACTTTTGGCGTCTATAAGGCGTTCCCGTGGGTAGAGTTCAGAGGCTGAGAGCTGCTCCTTTACTTTTCCAATGTCCTTGGGATGAACATAGTCAAACAAGCTTTGACCAATAAGCTCTGGCTAGGAAGCAAAACAACATTCAAATGAGCCAAAGCCATAAACAACAAGGTAAACAAAGAACATGAATGAGATGTAAAAATACCTGAAAATGAGTCTTAGGCCTAACCACAGAACAATGGAAGCTCTACTGAAAAGCTTAAGACAAATATTTGACCACTTCTATAAAAAAGAAAATTGCTTACCCGACTGTAGTTTAGTATCTTTGAGACAGACTCTGAAACAAAGACTATTTTCCCTCTGTCACAGCCGACCACAAAGAGGAATCCATCCGCAGCCTAGGAAATAGGATCACTGAAGGTGAAATGAATGAACAGACAGACAAAGAATGCAGCTCCAGTAGTGAGAACACAGAATTTACAAAGTCATTAAGGAAAGGAAGAAAGATCAAACATCATGTATTTCAGAGCCTGTCTGACACCCTTGGTATTTGTCTAAACTGATCTTGGCATTCTATAGCCATAGTTCCTCATGTGCTTTCATTCAGAGAGATAGGCTTTACAGTCATACTGGACCAGACGCATATTGAAGGATTACCCTGAGGACAAGGTGCTTGAGTTCATCGTCAGGGAGGAATGAAGGCTTGTAATTGGCTTCTGCAAAGGAGCTGGTTGCACCTGGCAAAACAAGCAAATCTGCAGTTGGTTGAAGATTTAAAAAACAGGGATATATAGTGTGTGTGCGTGTGTGTGTGTGTGCGCGTGTTTATGTATTAGGGGTGTAACGGTCACGGTGGCTTGTTTTGTTTTCATTTATTTTAAATAAACAGCAGTGTATTAACCAGTAAACACACACACTTGCTTATATTTTCATGTATGTGTAAGGCAGCAGAAGTGTTACGCCAGCTGGTGGCACTATTGCGCTACACTAGGACCCAGGTTTATGATTTACTTGTGCTTTTTGGTCCCTCTGTGATTCCATATTACTTCAATCACATCTTCTCCGTCGTACCGTGTATTCTCCGAAAAACATCATGTACCGAACCGTGACGGTTCCGTAGGAATACATGTAGAGTTACAGCCTAGCATGTATGTATATAGACAAAAGTATTGGGACACCTGACAGAAACCTCAATGACAAAGCATTTAAATACATATACTTTAATACGGAGTTGGTACCTCTTTGCAGTTATAACAGCTACCACTCTTCTTGAAAAGTGAAGCGTTTCTGTGGGAATTTGAGCTCTACATTATTTATGAGGACCATCAAGTTTATCCAACTATGTCTTTATGGAGCTTGCTTTGTGCACTGGGGTACAGTCATGCTGAAATACATAATGTTCTTCCCCAAACTCTGTCCAAAGTTGGAAGCATGGAGTTCTCCAAAATGTCACGGTTTGCTAGAACAATAAGAAACATTACGATTGCCCTGGAAGAAAGGGGCCTAGTGCAAAGCCTGGAAGTATAGGTGTCCCTATACTTTTTCTCATATAGTGTAGACACCTACCTTTGAGAGATTTGAGGTGCTGCACAGCCATGCGTAGCACAGTGAGTTTGTCCAGCTTGCGGGACATTGGGTTACATGTGGGAATCATGGCCGAAAGCTCATCAATTAGGTTATTCATCTTGTCCCGCCGCCTTTTCTCAATTTGGCTATGAGGTTCCCTACAAGCAGATGACATGTTCAATATCACACTCTGCAAGGGATATAAACAAACAAAAAAGGTTTAACTATTTAAATTTCATGCAAGATTTGCAGGCCCACTGTCCTTACTTACAACACTACAAAGGTGAAAAGGTAAACATGTTTGACAAAAGATACTAATTTGTTTTAAATATGAAACAGAAAAAAAGAGCCCATTTAGAGTACAATGTAAGAAGAGCAAATGTAAGAATTATGCAAATGTACATAACTGCTTTGCAGAATCTCAAATGTCCTGCTAAAATTATACCTGCAATGAAGTAGAAAAAACTGTGTGTGCCTGGAGCTCTGAATCAAACATTATAATCCCCACAGTTAAGCATTAAATGTGAATAACATTGAGCATAATATTTCACAGAAAACTACAGAACTGAATTGTTTGAGTACCTGAAACACTTAATTTTCACATGTTGATCATCCCCTTCCGACCTAAAAGCAAAACCATTCCAGAATGTTACAGAGAGTAAAAGGATGAGAGACACTGTGACTGTCATCATGAAGAGTACCTTTCTTGTTCATCCTCCATATCTTCGTCCAGCATCAATGCAGATTTTGTTTCCCTGGAAACAAAGTGTCTTGGTGATTAACAAACCCCCCCAAAAAGCAGCTTGCCTTCATTCTTACACTGCTTATACCACTTAAAATTCTAGCTCAGAAAACCAGGACAGTATAAAGGCCAGAGGAGACAATTTTAAGCACAAAGGAAACACAGCAAGTCTTTTGCACAATAAATTGAATTCTGATTCAGTACCCATTCTCTTAAACACACACAGTCATCTCTTTACACACTGTGTGTTTCCAAATACACAGACAAAACACACTCACTTGTCCGTGCTGCCCTTTCGTTTTCTCGGCAGCTCCATGCCAGAGGTCATGCCAGCAGATGAAGGTGGGGTTACCAGACTGGAAACAGAGGCAGAGTGACTCTGGAGTCTCTCCTCCAACATATCTCCTGAAAAACACACAGACAGACACACACGCAGTGTTACATATCTTAAGACTTTATAAGACAATTTGTATACATGTTTAGATTATTTTGTCTTTAATCCAGACAGTTTATGGAAAAAGCTTTTTTGGAAAAAAATTCTCTGTACTAAATTGGTAAAACTTGATTAAATAGGTTCTAATGCAGAGCTGTATTATCTGCTCGCACATAATGATTGGTTAAAAACACACAGCCCCAAGCCTTGGAACCAGTTTGTCTTTGTGCATGTTTGGCACAGATGTTATTTTAAACGAAAACCTTTTAAAAAGTTAATCTAATTTGTCCATCTTACCAAAAAAGAATGTGCCTACAAAAAAACAAACAAACAGCGAGTGCTCATACGCCGGTTCTTGCTGCTGGAACCATGTGGAGAGTTTCTGGTATGGAGCGATTAGTATCGACCAAACGTGATTCAAGGAAGCACACCCAAATGTTAACGCTAGCCACAAGAGAAAGATCCAAGAACCCACAGTGCATTGTAGTTTGCTCCGCATGGGTCTGTGTAGCTGCAACCATTCAGAGAGCCATGCTGAAACCTGTCCAACAAAAGTGCCTACAGTGGACATATAAGGTCAGGACACAGTTATTGCTTCTTGGTCCAGATCTTCATGAATCCTGTTTTTGCCTACATCCTGTAGATGGCTAGATGTGTATATCGCTTACATGGGGAAGAGATGGCACCGAGATGCATTATAGAAAGACGGCAAGCCGGCAGAAGCAGTATGATGACCTGGACAACGTTCTGCTGAGTCCTATCGTTCATGTGGAGGTTAACTATATTACTATACATTATTGCAGTCCAAGTACTCATTTAATAGCAACAGCATTCCCTATGGACTCTTTCAGCAGGATAATGATACCTTTCACACTCCAAAAAACATGGATTCAAGAAACATGACAAAGTGTTTAAAGTGTTGACTTGGCTCCAAATTCACCAGATCTCAAATCTCATCAAGCATCTGTGTGCAGGACAAACTAGTCTGATCCACGGAGGCCCCACCTCACAACTCACAGGACTTAAAGAACTGCTGTTAATGTCTTTGTGCCAATTAACACAGCACACCTTCAGAGGTCTTGGAGTCTATTCCTCAACAAGTTAGAGATGTTTTAACAGTACAAGGAGGACCTAAGCAACAATAGGCAGGTTGTTTTGTTGTTATGGATGATAAAAGTGTATGCAAGTCAACTGATTCTATTCTTTTATTTGGAAAAAAATGTTTGATGTGATCTATAAAATGCATATACAGAAACCAAGCATCAAAAACTTAGTTCTGTTTTACAATGTCTGTATGGGTTTATTCATCAAACTACCGTGTTTTTTAAACATTATCCCATTACAGTCGTATTAAACATGCTGATTTTGCTCAAGTGACTTTAAGACTGACATATGCAAATAGTTGCTGTTCTGGCTGGCTGTCCTGTATTGTAAAAAACAAAATGGGCTGAAGAGCTCCTTGTATCTTCAGTGTGAATTTATGAGGTGAAACTTCTGTAGACAGACTAGTATGTCCACAAAAACACCCGACCCTAATCTCTACGTAGTGCACCGTGTGGGACATGTAAGAGTCCTAAACACACAAATAGTGCACTATGAGTCCAATAAGGAACTGCATACACTAAATATTGGCAACCCTAAATGACTTCTTACTATGTAATGTACTGTATATTGTGATTCAGCCACTGTTTTTCCTACCAACATCATAAGTAGAACTCAAAACTACAAGAAAAATGTTGGTAATGGGCACTATAAGCACAATTTTAACGTACTTTGATGAATTCAGTACTCAGTGAACTCAGTGTTAAGCTATTCTAGTTTAAAAACCCTTTCTTTGTACAATCCAAATAATACTGGATGCTTATCACATTTTATTTTAGCCGTATTGTTTTAGTATTGAGCATTTCAATACTAAAATTTAAATTAAGCCAACATTCATGACTGCTTGAATTGAGACAGGGTAGTGGAATAATGATCTTCAGTTTTAATCCTTTGTTATAAGAAACATCACCAAATGTGGCCAACAACAATCAGACATTAAACCATGCATGGTACACACGGCTGCCATTCAGTAAAACACTGAGCTACCAATCTCATTCATAAATAAAGCGCTTCACCCTGTCTGTGCATGTGGCCAGGTGGCACCTGTTGTTCTAAGCTCCTAAGCATGCTGATTTACCTCTGAACTACTCACACACATCTCCAGGGTGCTGTGTGTACATTTGCGTGTGTGTTTGTGTGTGCATGACAGCGTGGCCAAGCACATGCGACAATGGAACAGGCCAGGCCAAGCCCAGCTCACCTCCCTGGCTCCTATATTTAAAACTGTTCCAAAGGCCCAGTGACCTAAATAGTCATTAACAGATCAGCAACAACCTGATTTTTAATCCTGGGCTCTGGAGTGAAGATGTGTAGCAGGATTATTGGGCTTTAAAGGGGATGTTGTGGCCACACCTTGCAATGATCTACCTCTCCCTCTCTGCCCAGTTAGCGAAGTCACTTGCACACATATGACCTGCATTTCAGTGCTGGTGCTCCATTATAACCAAGTGACATCATTTACTCCAGAGAGAGAGAGAGAGAGAGAGAGACACAGAGAAAGAGAGACACAGAGAAAGAGAGACACAGAGAAAGAGAGACACAGAGAAAGAGAGACACAGAGAGAGAGAGACACAGAGAGAGAGAGAGACAGAATGACACAGAAAGAGAGACAGAGAGAGACACACAGAGAAAGAGAGAGAGAGACAGAGAGACAGAGACAGAGATACAGAGAGAGGCAGAGAGAGGCAGAGAGACAGAGAGACAGAGATACAGAGAGAGGCAGAGAGACAGAGATACAGAGAGAGGCAGAGAGACAGAGATACAGAGAGAGGCAGAGAGACAGAGAGACAGAGACAGAGAGAGAGATACAGAGACAGAGAGACACTGAGAAAGGCTGGTCTGCAGATAACGGAGTAAACGATGCATAGATATATTTTCCAGGATACATCAAACAAACAACATTCTCACTTAGAGGTGTACAGGCTAAAGCATTGCAGATTAACCTCCCTTCACCCTTTATCCTATACCTGTAGGCTGAAAAAGCAGATATGTAACTATGTTGGTTTTTATGATGTAATGAAAATAATTAGTTAAAACAGGCTGTTATGTTCGTATATGATTGTATGGACTGGGGAGTAAACAGTACATTTTGGAATTTCTACTAGTGTTTATATACTTGTATGTGTTTTCTCCATTATACAAGTCCTTCAGCTGCTTTATTAGGTAGCCAGTTTTTAAAATGCAATTCTACTGATAAAAGCATTGAATTGAACAAAGACATTAATAGTGAAAGTGCTCTGAATGGCAAAATGATAAGATCCAGACATTCAGTGTCTTATGCTTCAAAAGCTACCAAAGAGAAAGCTATTACAATGGGTCCTTGAGTTACACCACAGTTTACACCAGATCCTTAGACAGGCACGTAACCCGCATTTTGGTGTAAAACTCCTTCACTCATACGCCGTGTTACTGCGTATTCTTCCACAGCGACCAAACTAGTTCGCCCACATAGTCCATAAGAACGAGGCTAAGGGAGTGGGAGTGAGTGCCATAAGCTCAAAACACTGTATGTTGAGACTGTATGTTAACTCAAGGGCTGCCTGTACTTTACACTGATCCCAAACACATTTAATGATGTTTGAGCCATTACTTCACAATAGTTTAAGGACATTTTAAATAAATTTTTTTAAACATATGCAGTACAGAAAAGTACATACAGGGCAGGGAAAATCACAACAGTGACCAAAAACACCCCAAAAATGCAAACAGCTTTAATGGCCATTTTAGATAGTTATTAACTATATTTATGTTGTAGACAAAGACTTCGGTTTCCATTATTCGAAACAAATCAAAATCAGTTTTGCTTTAGTGCTCCATTTAGCAGCTAACATTTTACAATAATTCTACATGGGATTACGCAGAACTTTTAAAAAAAAAGAAAGAAAAAATATTTCCCTTTTAAGGACAGCTTAGGTACAACACATGATATAGGCTGGGTTCCAATTTACAGACATACAGAAACAGAAAATATGAGCATCCACATAAACATGAAGTGTGCCATTTCTGAAAACTAGCCGTAAAAGTAGTAATGGGATTCTAGTTGGGTCTGAATGTCCTGTGTATCGTGTCTGGCTCTAGTTCTGAGCGGACTTAGAAAGCTCTCACTACAAAAAAAGGGGGCAAGGAAGAGAATGCTCCCGAAAGAATGTGATAAATGCAGAAAAGTGGGACTGTTTTCATAACTTTCTGGTTGTATAGAGCAAAGGCTATTTTTCATGACCTAGCTTGACGTTGGCACTGCTTTATGCAAGTCACTTTCAAGGCTGCTCCAATTTTTAGGCACTTATTCACTGAAAGCAGATCACTCCATGACACTGACATAAGCAGTATCTAAAATGCTGGTCCTTAAGTTAATATGTCACCATTTGTGCAAGCCTAATATGAGAAACTGCTACTGTACTTCTTTTGGATACAGCTTTCCACAATTACACTTTTTACTTTGACCCAATAATTATTCAAATCATGACACTTTAGTTGCAAATATTAACCACCATACCACAGGTTCGTGGCATCCTGATTGTTCAAGTAATCATTGGGCAATTACTCATTGCCTATGACGCAAACCGGCTGAGCTACGTCTGAGTTTGAGAAGTGTCTGGAACCAGCGTTGACTCCAGGCCATTCAAGTGAAGTCCTATCTGGCAGTGCCAAGTGTGTCAAGTTAATTTTAATACACATTCACCAAGATTCACTACCAGTTTTACATGACGGTTAGAATAACGACAACAGCACTGTTTGTTCTGTAACACAAAGCACCTTTAATGAGGTCAGGCACTGAAGTGTGTGGACAGTCATAAACTTCAGACTTGCAGAAACCTCTCAATGAAACACCGGAAAGACAAACAACCCACTCAAATTCCAGCCCTTTCACTCTCGGCGACCAGAGGCGAGGTTTCAGATGTTCAGCACGGGACAGGAAAATAATGGGACACATTTAGAGTGTGTATTCTGCAACTCAATTTCCTGTCTCATTCTTCGGCATTAGCCATGATACAGTTTCTAAGCGCTTATGGTTAAAAAAATATATACCACAGCAGTGTAGGGTGTACATGCTTCGCATATATGCACACAGTTTAGCACGTTGTACTCTCCTCTGGTTCTCATATTGCCCTGAAACTGGAGTGCTTCGTCAAATGGTGAGTCGCTTCGGATAAAAGCGTCTGCCAAATGAATATGATGTAATGTAAACTAAATATTCTGGTAAGTAAAACATGCCTTTATTTATATTAGTACGGCTCTTTAATCTCGTGACCATAACAGTGAGGGCGTTTTACATACACCACGCTTTAGAAAAGGGACGGGAGCCGCTAAAGCCTACCATCTTGGGAACTCAGAGACCGCATGTTCTTGCACAGAAATACATCAATCACTGAACCCACTGACACACTGCACCGTCCTACACACAGAGAGGAACGTGTGGAACTAAAAGAAAACCAGAGATCAGTTGACTACATTTCTGCCCCCAAAAGCAGATCAGCTGACACCTGAAATAATTGTAAATAAAGTAGGTCTGGATGGAGAAAAAAAACGTGATAAAGCAGAATGCCTTGAAGGAATAATGGGTGGACGGTGGACTCCCTGCAGTCAGGGATCTGGTTGTACCAACCTGTCCTTCAAGTCTATTTCATCAGCATGTGTTCATGCTGAGCAAAGCAGACGGTGAGGCAACAATCTTCTAAAAATAAACAGATGCAAAAGACCAATGATATACCCCAATCCCACTGACCTACTTTTGATAAAAACTTTCCCTTTATGACCTTTATAGTGCCAATTACTCAGAGGTGAATACGAGAGGCCTGCGGTATTCAAATGATACGTTTCAACTTCTGTTTTCTGCATCAAATGATTCTCTTAAACGCATATGTGCAAACAATGTACTAACCAAACACTGTGCCTTTACCAGAAACTTCAGATACAGAACTCAATCCTGAAATATGAAAGATTATCTGATGGCACTAACTTTACTGAAGTTTTCTCATTTCTTTCCTCATGACCATATAATGGTAGCAGATATAAGTAGTACATATAAGATCAAATTATAACTAAAATCCTCATACAATAATAACTATGCAGCATTAGTGCAAACCACAACTAAAACAAAAAGTAGGTTAGCAATACTCACCTATCCAAAACCACATAATAGCTAATAATACGGCTCTGTTTAACAACCATAATAATTAATGATTCTTAATTAGTGTTCTGTTAGAATAAGGAAAGATCATTGTATCTCTCATGCCACCCCCTCTCTTAAAAAAATGTAAATAAGGGGGAATCATAAAGGATAAAATTATATTTAAGAATAATACATTTGCCACAGCTCTGCTTCTTTAAAACACTAAAGGATTAGAGGGTTTGACAGTGAAAAACATATTGAGGTCTGGCAGGTTTTCCTTGTGTTTGTGAACTGCCTGTTTAATTATTCTGTGTAGAAACTTTCTCCGGTTTATGACAGGATGTGATTAAACGTTTCGTTGGTGAGGAAACGTGATAAACAAATTTGGTTAAATTCCTGATTTGGGCTTAAAGCAGAATATTTTCCCTCAGAAAGTGAGCTTGAGAACCACTTACCATGTATATACAGTGCTGTGCAAAAGTCTGCCCCTGAGAAGAATATATTTAAAATATTGGGAAATATGTTCTCTCACAAACTACTAAGATTATAAAAAAACAAACAAACAAAAAAAAACAACACGAATACAGGGCACAGTGATTTTATGCTTAATATGCTGTTCCAGGCCTCTCTTTGTCAAAGCCCAGTATTTTTTCCCCCATTGTCTCATCAAATCAGTTCTGTTTAACATAAAACTACATTTTACACAAAAAAAAATCATACTCCTGGATTCTTTCATTTATTTTGATGTTAACTTCCATTTCCATCACACTTACTGTAGCAGTAAATGGCTTTAGAGTATTTGCATAGGTGCTTGATGTTATATATATATATATATATATATATCGTCGCTGTTAATGTTATACATATAATCCCCGTAACTCCACTTTTGGTCTTTTTTTCCCCCCATAAATCGATACTATTGGTAGGTCTCCACATAGATCTGTAAAATTTGTAAATTATTAACCAATGAAAAGTGTTGAAAATAGTTTGGAATTAAATCTCATATCCATTGGATACTACAGCTGTCACCAAACCCTTGTAACTCCAACCCCTTGTCATCCAGAGGAGGTTTAAACCCGGATTTAAACATTTCCCTCTTATAACCATCAGGCTTTTGTTATGTTTGTCAGTTCATTGGTCCAAGTTTTGAGCGAACAAAGTCTAAATCAACCATGTTAGACAAGTTGTAGGCTTTAATAAAGTGTTGTAGTCTGATAACTGATTTACATTTACATTTACGGCATTTATCAGACGCTTTTATCCAAAGCGACTTCCATTCTCTAACTACAGGGGGCAGTCTCCCTGTAGCAACTTGGGGTTAAGGGTCTTGCTCAGGGACTCACTGGTGGTTTGCTGAAGGTAGGATTCAAACCCATGACCTTTGGGTCCAGAGGCAAGTGTCCTACCTGCTGAGCTACCTCCACCACCTCACCTTGATCTCGATACAATGAATGGTAGCCAACTTACGTACAGAAGCTCTGTCTAGACGCAACTCAACCACTATAATCAATAAGGGCACAAACTCCATTATTTGCTGGTCAAAATTCACATAAATCCGTTTAAGAAAGACAGTATTCATTTATTTAGAATATACGTAGTGTTTTGTGTTTCCTGAAAAATAGCCATTTTAGACACATGAGGTTTCCACCCGACAGCAACGAGATTATATATATATTAGGGCTGTAAAGCGATTAATTAAAATTAACTAGTTAATCGCAAATCTGGAAAAAATTAATCCCAATTAATCGCAATTCTATGTCAACCCAATATATAATATATAATGAACACACTAAGTCATCAATTTTACAAAGAAGG
>JBBPDC010000019.1:12661192-12706170 GCA_037974485.1 Hemigrammopetersius urotaenia
CTGTGTCTGTGTCTGTGTCTGTGTGTGTGTGTGGATCAGGGTGTCACATATCCAGCTTGCCATGGAATGTGGAGCAAATGGGCTCCTCCACTGGAAAGAAGCCGGTTGGCCACAACGTCTTTCTGTGGTGAGTAAATATGATTTTATAAGAACTAACATTAACACCATCAGTCATTCAGGCTCTGTGTTTTTGAGCTTCAGAGCTGAAAGCAATGATTCACATTGACTGATTTTTAGGTAGCCATTAAGTAGCGCAAAGATGGTCAGTGTCCAGTATTAAAGTCAGTTGAATGCCTGGGGGATACTGTTTTGTTTTGCAGATGTCTGTCTACTCATTACAGCACCCTCACACACAGATGCATTAAAAATATCCATCTTACTCAATAAAATGGTGCCATGACAACCCATTCTTCAAACTGCTCTTGACATCGCCTCTGAATAGAGACTCACCTTCTGCATGTGAAGGAGCTTTCGCCCCACCATTGATACAAAGTAGCACACTTCCCTTGGCCCAGAAGCACTCCGGCAGACGCCATCCCACTCCAAACTGAAGTGTTTGTGAATGTAGAAAAATCTATAAAAACACCTATTCATTAAACTCACATTATCTATAGCTGAGCACCAGCAGAGAATATTGAATACTTAATTACTGAAAAGAAATATTGATGTGTTGAAAAAAGGTGTAGTGTGGAATCAGTGATTTTATAACCAAATTTAATAGAACTTTAATAGATATCAAAATAATTCTCTTTAGCCCAGTGTTTTACTAAATTGAGGGATATTGTCTGTGATATTTGAGCATATGCAACAGGTGCAGTAGATAAAAAATGTTGAAAAAAATGCTGGATTAGTCCTTCGATGCCTGATAAAGCATCCATATACCACCTTTTTAATTGCTTTCTCTCTACAATGTCTGGATGAAATAATGGACTTTGGCAGAACCTCATAAAAATAAAAAATGGCTACAAGCTAAATGGCTGTAATGGTGACAGATGGCAATTTTTCATGCATCCCTGTAACAACTGGAGGCCTCAAAATGACTGTGTGGGAGACATGCTGTAATTGCACTTCATATTAATTAATTTTTTCACTCTGTGATATACTAACCTTAACTACTCCCACATGTGTTCTGCTTGGCAGGGTCCTATGCAGGTGCAGTGATTGCCATGCCTCTGGCCGGAGTGCTGGTGCAGTATGTGGGCTGGCCCTCTGTCTTCTACATCTATGGTGAGATCACATCTGCAAAGCCCACACCAGCATCACACAGTTTGTTCACTTTTTTAAACCAAATGGCCTTGATTATAATAAATACTTTTGTGAGCTATACTAGGGTATTTTCACATTTGATAAATTTGATTCCAAAATTACACTCATAATGCACTCACGTATTAAGGCTTTGAGAAGGAATTTGGAAAGAGTCATATTCTACATCACACTTTGTTAAAAAAAATAAGAAAATGTGAAAGTAATGACTCTTATATTGTTGTGGTTTAGTGTTGGCTTCTGGAATGAAACCTAAATGATTTTTTAAGCCAGCCCCAAGCCCAAGTTGAACATTTCTGCTTATCTTTTTATTTTGTATAATATTGTATATTTAAATAAATACTCTATTCGTAACAATTTCTATGTTTTATTGATAAAAAGTAGAGATCTAGGTTGAATTTTTGGAATGCTTGTGTTTGTTTAGGAGTTTTTGGAATCATATGGTATTCTTTCTGGCTCCTGCTTGCCTATGAAAGTCCAGCTGTGCACCCAACTATCAGCGAGGAGGAAAGGACCTACATAGAAACCACAATTGGAGAAGGGGCCAGCTTAATGAGCGCTACAGAGGTACAGTGCCAAGATCTCCCACTCTTGACCTACACTGGCCATTTTTAATAAGGCACAGACTTCTGTCTTAATTCCACTGCCTGGAATCTGCCACAGAAAGATAAGATCCCTCTTTGAGGTTTTCTTCTTTGCTACTTTAAAACTTGGCTTGTTCATTAGGTGTCTGGATGTGGGTTTCTGATTTCAGAGCAGTTCTAGTTAAAAATACAGAATGCATGAAGTTAACTAGCCTTTATTGCATCTCTCAAGATAATTGCATTCAGAAGTCTGCACGGGTATGAAATTGAAGCCCAAATCCAACGTGTATCTGTGACATTAAGACCTGACCTGACCTGGCCTGAGTGTCACTGGTGATCTGAAACCCAAACCTGAACTGAACCCAGACCTGCGCGCATGCACTAACAGGCTTATCAATGATCAATGGTTTTTCAGAGCTTCCCTGTGTTACTTAGCTCTTGTGAGTTGACTGACCGAAAATGCCCTGCTGGAATAAACTGGTATTTTAGCTACAAGTACAGTGAGGGAAATAATTATTTGAGTACAGCTGAATTTGTAAGTTTGATGAGTTACAAAAAAATCATCAGTCTCTAATTTATGAGGTAGTTTCATTTTTATGGGGAGAGACAGAATATCAATCAAAAATCAAGAAAAAACATGTTACATAAAAGTTCTACATTGATTTACATGTCATTGAGTGAAATAAGTATTGGGTCCTCTACAACTCAGACAAACTTCTGGCTCCCACAGACTAGCTGTGTGTCCATGTTGCACACAGATTACAATCAATCTATCAAATAGAGATCCACCTGATCTTAACTTATGTGTGTAAAGCACACGTGTCCACAGAATCAGTTTCTTCCATTCTAACCTCTCCACCACCGTGGACAAGACCAAAGAGCTGTCAAAGGACGTCAGGGACAGGATTATAGACCTGCAATGTGTTACAAGACCATCAGCAAGAAGCTTGGTTGAGAAGGTGACAACTGTTGGTGTGATTCTTCGGAAATGGAGGAAATATAAAATGACCATCAATTGCCCTCAGTCTGGAGCTCCATGCAGTATCTTGCCTCCGATCATGATGAAGGTAAGGTTTCAGCCCAGAACTACACAGGAGGGGCTTGTGGGGACCACAGTCACAAAAAACACCATTGGTAGCACGTTACATCTTAATGGACTGAAATCTTGAAGTGCCTGCAAGGTTCTCCTGCTCAAGAAGGCACATGTAATTTTGAGTTTGCCAGTGAACATCTAAATGATTCAGAGGAGACTTGGGAGAAATTGCTGTGGTCAACCTGCCTTGTTAGGACGAAGAAAAATGCTGAGTATGACCTGAAGAACACTGTCCCCACAGTCAAGCATGGAGGTGTAAACAATATGCTTGGGGATGTTTTTCTTCCAAGGGTACAGGACGAGAACCTCCTTCCCTCAGCCAGAACACTGAAGGTGGGTTGTGGATGGGTCTTCCAGCATGACAATGACCCAAAACATACAGCATATTAAGATCCTGGAGTGGCCTAGCCAGTCTCCAGACCTCAGTCCTATAGAAAATCTGTGGAGGAGCTGAAGCTTGGAGTTGCCAAGCAGTTGCTAAGAAACCTAAAGGATTTGGAGAGTTTCTGTAAACTAAGTAATGTTTTGCTTGGGTATCAAATACATATTTCACTCAGTGAAATGCAAATCAATTTAAAATGTTTATGTAACACTTTTTTTCTTGATTTTTGGTTGATATTCTGTCTCTCTACATGAAAGTGAAATTTCCTCATAAATTAGACACGGTTCATTTTTTGGTAAGTCAGCAAACTTACAAATTCAGCAGGTGATAAAATTATTATTACACTCATAGGATTAATTAGCAGTGTGGAATTATTAATCTTTGTAATGCAGTGCAGCTTTCAATTTCCAAATTCCTCTCACTGCTGGTTCTACTCACAGAAATGCGTAACACACTTGTGGAGGGGCTTTAGAAACAATGACCCACTGTAAGAGAGAGAGAGTGGGACAGAAGGAGAGAGAGAGAAAAGAAAAGTGTAGGTGTGTGAAATCTTCTTCAAAGTATTCACAATTCTGACCAAAGCCTAATAATGTATATGTGAAAGATAAATCCTGTCCAAAACCTGATAGCCTCACCTTGTCTGACCTGGTTATGGGTAACAGACCTCTAATTACAATAAAGGTCCATTTTAGATGTTTTGAAAAGATGAACATTGTTCTCCAGGTTAACTGTATCAATTCTTAACAGAAATTCAAGACTCCATGGCGACAGTTCTTCACCTCCATGCCTGTGTATGCCATCATTGTGGCCAACTTTTGCCGCAGTTGGACATTCTACCTCTTGCTCATCAGCCAGCCTGCCTACTTTGAAGAAGTCTTTGGTTTTCCCATCAGCAAAGTGAGCTTTTGTTTGCACTTTTCTAAGCCCATCATCCACCATGCATTCTGGACCATTAGCTGAGCATTTTCAATAGCCTGCATTTAAGCAACAAATATCATGATTTAATGTGTATTTAATGTGTATTTTCAAAACCAGCCAACAGATCAAATGGATCATAGCTGAAATGTGAATGCAATTTTCAAAAGCTTCAATATAAGTTGTCTTTTAGGTGGGCATCCTGTCAGCTGTGCCCCACATGGTGATGACCATTGTTGTGCCGATTGGGGGCCAGCTGGCTGACTTCCTGAGGAGCCATAAAATCCTCTCGACCACAACCGTGCGCAAGATCATGAACTGTGGAGGTTTGTTCAGCAAACTAATGAATGTGAATGAAACCCGTAAGAGAAACTGGAAACTGGACTTTTCCTGTACGTGTGGTTCTCAGGTTTTGGAATGGAGGCCACATTGCTGCTGGTGGTGGGATTCTCGCACACTCGTGGAGTAGCCATCTCATTTCTTGTCCTGGCAGTGGGCTTTAGCGGCTTTGCCATATCAGGTTAGAGTAACGTGTGACTGGTATGAATAATCAAAAGATCCATTGAATCTCTGAACCTTTCAGTTTATTCATGTCCTTGTTTATACTATCCCAGGTTTTAATGTGAATCACCTGGACATTGCTCCTCGTTATGCCAGTATCCTGATGGGTATATCAAATGGAGTGGGTACGCTGTCGGGCATGGTGTGTCCTCTCATCGTGGGAGCACTGACCAAACATAAAGTGGGTTCTGCACTTTATCCTAATGTGTGAATATACATACAAATGTTTACAGTGAAGGATGTAGATGTGTCTACATTAGAATGTAATATTCATGTAATTGGATGTAATATAGGAATACAGCATTTATTCTTTGTCCCCATGTATTGTGGCTCCAATAACCTCCTGAAGACTCTATTCAGAGAGCATCTCCTCTCCTGATGCATAATCATGTTCTTACTCCCTATATAAAGCTTTTAGAACTGCCATATTGTTTCCTCATATTGTCACTTTAGATAAAATCGTCTGGCAAATGAATATCATGGAACATGTCAACTCAAAGATACTGTAGGCTGAAAGAGTGGTTGTATGTACATACATGTGTTTACATCTGTGTTGTGACTTCACATCTATGATGTCTTTTTTGCAGCTAATTTCCGTATGAGGACTATACGGACTGGAAGTTGTTGATGATGTGACCCTTTTAATATGATTTGGTTCCTTCAAAGTAAAATATTATACACCTTCAGCTGCTATGCTTTCATCATTTCCTACAGACCCGGCTGGAGTGGCAGAATGTCTTCCTGATTGCTTCCATGGTGCATTACTGCGGGGTGATCTTTTACGCCATCTTTGCATCCGGTGAGAAGCAGGATTGGGCGGATCCAGAGAGCACCAGTGATGACAAATGTGGCATCATTGATGAGGACGAGCTGGCACTGGAGACAGAGCCCAACTGTGACAGTGCCCTTGCCCCCAGTATGAAGAAGTCCTATGGAACCACCTCAGATAACTCAGCCAGTCGCAAGAAGGGCTGGAAAAAGAAACGAGGAGTGACCATGCAGGAGGATGATGAAAAGGAATCATACACTTATGAGAACGGGGACTATCAGGAGCATTATCAATGACACTTCATTGGTTCTTTATGAGTCCAGAGCTGCCCTCGCCTCACTCGTGTGCTTCAGAGGTGAAGATGTTCATTTGAGAAACTGTTGAAGTAATCTCTCCACTGTAGTATCAAACCATGGATCATTTCCCACATGCTGGGACATATGAAGAGGTTATTTTTGCAAATCATTACATTTTGACTGTCTTCTGACTAATCATCCCTTCTCCCTAATATTGCGTAAATCCAATGATAAGGTTGAAGTTGTGAGGTATCAGTGTCTGTTGCTCTGTGATGGACTTTATGTTGAGGTAATGGAAGCTTCCATTTTAGCAAATGCCCTAGATCTTCAGAAACGTAAAAAATAGCTTTAGAAAGAAACATTAGTAAGTCAAACAGGTCAAATTTGTTCATCTTTCATCATTAGCTTCATAGTTCACAGTTAATTACACATTCCTCATGCAGTAGGTAATGCATCTTTTTTTCCATGGTGATTTTTTGTAGCCTGTTGTTGTAAGCTATGCAATAAAAGGCGAGCATTGAATGTGTTGTTGTTGATCAACCTCAGCTGACTCTCAAATCTGGCGAAGGAACCAAATCTGCTGCATCATTTCTCCTACCATCATGTTATGGACTTTATTATGTTTATTGTTGGCTTTTGAAATTTTATTTCACTGGCTGCACAAGGAACAAGGGACATTAAATGCACATGAATACAGCACTAAGGGGCAGACCTTTTTGGTTTTGTTTCCTAAAAGAAATCAAAATTATAGTCTGAATGTGTAGATCTGTGACACATTTTATAAAAACTGTGTCGGTGTTCAAAACCAGTAATGTGCCTCTTTTTGTAAGCACTGCTTCGATTTATTATCATTTTATTGCTTAAATGCATGTAAAATTATTTATTTCAGTTATTGTAGCGTTTACTGTGTGTAACAGAATTATTTGAGAAGAATAAAGCAAATGTTTTCAATTGATATTTTATAAACTGCTTTTTAAGCATCTATGTCTTGTTTAGTAGTTTAATTGTGTAATTAATAATTAAGTTCACTATTGTACCTATTAGGTTTCTTCTATCTATATAAAAAACTGCTTTAAGCCACTGAACTAATATGTAGGAGAATGGAACTCATGAGCTCAGTTTACTTTGATTCCACATCCTGTCTATAGCCTCTCTAGCCAACAAAGCCAATTTCTAAAGAATTACAGCTTGACGATGACTGAGCGTGGTCTATTTATGTCATTAGTTAGTTTTACACTATTAATGAGCTGAGTGTGGAAAGAGTGATGCTGGGGTAACTGGAGCTTCTCACAATCTCACAAGCTCTTCATGTTATCGTAGCGCTCTGGTCCAGAATGGCTGTACTTGTTTATGTGGACTTGCTTAAATTGGCTCACTTAGTCATTGTTAAGAAATGAAAGGACTCTGGTTTCTGTCACGCAAAAGTAAACATGCTTCACTTTATCGCTCTTTAGACTACACTGAGCATTCATAGCAAGCAACACTTTATTTGCTTTTCCATCAAATTAGTCTGGTGCAACACAAATTGCATTGTTAGTCATTCTTTAGTCACCGCAATATGGTGACTAAATATGGTCTAAATGGTTTGAGCACGGCCTATCTCAGCATTTCTGATTTGCAAGGCCTGTGAGCCCTGGCTGCATTATCTACCACAGCGTGCTAACAAGTCTTCTTTTAGATAAAAGTTGTGAAAGTTCAAGGTCATGGACCTTGTTATGGTCCATTCTAGCAGATTTCTGTCGCAGCCCTTGACGGCTCATGTTTGGGGACAGTGACGAGTGGTTTCACAGTTTAAAGAGCTGTTTGATCACCTTATCTCGCCATCAGCCTTTTACAATTTTTTATTTAATGTGAGATCAAACATCAAACCCAGTGACCTTCAGAATATTTTATTACTGGCAGACTGGTCCCGTCCCTTTGTGTACCTCAAAAATCCTGTCAATGTTTAACAAAATTAGGGTGAATTATCAAAGAAACAGCTTATGTTTGAGATTTGAGACTTTTTGGTAGCTTGTATTCGATTGGTCACATCACCACATTGGGCGACTGATCACAGCTGGTCTGGGCAATGTGAGAAAGACAGGGCACCCCTCTTCCACTTGCGGTGAAATGCATTACAACACTATTACAGTAGCCTTTAGCAGAGCCATGGATGTGTCCTTCTCACAAGGCCACCCACTGTCCCATGCCCCCCCCCACACACACACATACACACTCTGAGCTCCACAAACAACAGATATCCAATGGCAAAGGTTTTGTTTATTTCAGAAAACTCTGTGTTGACTCAAAAAGAACCACTCTGGATGGAGCAACAGCGAGTAAATGATTAAAAGTTTCTTGTCAGATTGGTTTGCGAGTACACAAATGCTAGCCCTAATCATGGTTTGGTTAAATCTCTTCTCACATAAACGCTGTGTCTTTAAATTAATATATTTATATGACTCAAGATTAGCCCAACACCAAGAGGGTGGGGTCTCAAGTCAGTCAGGATATCCAACACCCTCTAAAGAACTGGAAGAATGCTAATGTTCAGTTAAAGTGATAGCGAGATTAATCCGTTTTCATTTCATAACAAATTAAGACCTTTTCAAGTATTTAATGCCTGAGCTCAGTGCATCTCAGTTTACAAACACGTAAGCCACTTACATCCAAAAAACAAGATAGGACATAAGTTCACAGGCATTTTCATTTTAAGGTGTATGCGGGCAATTGCCTGGCAGCTTATCCACCAAAGGGCCTTTTGAATTAAATCGAGTCAAATGTGACCCCACAACACCACCCCCCAAATGGTGACACACACACACAATCTAGTGAGTATCTAATAAATCTCACTCTCAGTTTGGCATGGGTATCCAGGGAGATCAGGCCCACCACTGCATATGTCTCTTCTGAGGGAAATCTGGGAATTGAAAAACATTACAAATTTTAGACAGAGAGGTGTAACACTTAGACAAACTATAATTGCAATTCCTGGAAATTAAATCCCAGGACTGCTAGTGGCACCACTAAGGTATAACTGAGCGAGGTACTGTCCCCACACACTGCTCTCTGGGCGCTGCTGGGGGCAGTCCCCTGCTTCACTTGGTGAATGTGTTAAATGCACAGAAGGAATTTCACATTGTTCACACTGTGTGCTGTGGTGTGTTCATGTGTGATTATAACAGGCCACTTTACCTTACCTTATTAGCAAAGCATTAATCAGTCTAATGCACTGACCAACTATTGGAGTGTACCTGAGGTTTAGAAAAGAGCAGTAATTCAGTAACAAATAACTAATGTTATTTTCCCTTGGGTTGTCAGGTAAGCATAGCAGTAATTAAAAAAACATGATCATAGCCACACAAAGGCTAAATGCTATTAATACTAAAGATGAAAACAAAATCATTGCTCTTATTTAAAATGTACTCTCCAACGTTTGCCATTTTTTCTTAACACAATTTTAAACGTGTAGCTACTCTTTACGTGTATGAATGTAAAATGTATTGGAATACAGCATTGTGACATTAATTTTTAAATTTAGGGGTACTCTCTTATGTTACTTTTTTACAATCTAAGTTTCCTTACGCTGGCAAGTAGGAGGTCCATAAGGCTGCTCATAGAATCAGGCCATAAACCAGAAAATCATATTTTTGAAGCATTTTGAAGTGAGAGATAGTGAGACGCATACATGATATACATGTATGCCATGACAGTAGATGCATGAGTGCTAGCATATGTGTTTGTACATGAGTGTATATGAAGCATGTGTCTGGGAGTAGGCCTGGCTGGGCTGATATCTCGGCAGCAGGGAGGTGATGCTGCTGCTGTATCTCTGCAGCTGTCAGCCAAAGTTTAGTTCTGATGGGAGACTATGGGAGAACGACTTGGGGGAGGACTATTAGCCTTCATTCAGAGTAGAGCTTAATTAATAACCACTGTCCCCTTTCCCCATGACCCCATCCACTCACAGTCCCGCCTCGACTCCCAAAAGAAGCGATTATACGGCTATACCCAAACACTGATGCTTCTAAATACTGGCTTTCATAGAGCTGAAACGGGGCATATCAACGACAAGAGTAAAAAGTAAGTAAGAACTTTTTGATATATTTAACACAAATGAATCAAAACGGCAGCCATAAGGACTTAATAATATAGAGTTATGGATTAGAATGGCACCACAGCTTGGCAGTGTGTGCCAGACTATTGTTTGGTCCTCAGGGAAATTAAACAGGCTTGACAAGTATGTTTTGCTGTTGAATTATGGGGAAATTTCTTGCACATTTCTGTGATTCAGTTTTGTTGTGGTTTGGGGCCTGGAGCCATTACAATTTATGGCGTTGCCGATTTACCACATTTATGGGACCAGTGGAACATTTCATTAATCTGAAGATACACCAACCTGAACATCTCAGTGAAATCTCAGTGAGATATAAGCCATGAAAACAAACACAGATCTGTTAAAAAAAAAAGTAGCTTAGTACTACATTTATATCCTATTAAATGTCGACTTTATCCTCTTTAAAAATCAGAAAAATGGAATGGGGTGTAGATGAAAAGAACAAATTAGACAGTGTATTTATAACTATCTAAGTAGGCTTTTGCAGAATCCTCTGGCTCGTGCCTACAATGTCGTAATGCCACAGCTGTGTGTTTTGCAAATTCTGTGAATCCACAAAACTGGAAAATATCTGCCTTAAAGTTTGATTATTTGTTTGAAAGGTGTTTAACTTGAATGTAGATAAGGAAAAAAATGCATATTCTTTTTGAAAAACTTACCTCTTTAACTTTTATTGGCCCAATGCCGAAATGACTTCTACAGTCACACTGAAATGTAACCAAATTGACCAAATCACCAGCTGAACCTAACATGCTTCCAGAGATTTAAGCTTGGATGCATTCGACAGGATCTCTCAGCTGAAAATCCATGGGCAGTACAACAGTCATATTTTATCACTGACTGCTAAGGACAGAGTGAAAGGTGCTGCAGCTTTGACTGGTGACAAACATGTTAAATATTATAGCATTTAAATACTGTTACAATAGCCATGTAACTGCTCATCTATACTTTCTTCCATCAGGCTGTTAGAATTAATTAAATGTAAAGGAAGGTAGATTCTTTAATGATGGTCAGTGTTATGACAATCATTGCTAGTTATATCTAAGGGAAAGGTCACTTGCACTGAATTTCATATGCATCTCTATCAAGTGTAAAATCAGTGAGTCATGTTGTAGCACATCTTTGAATCATACTTAAAACTTTCTAGTACTGAAACTTTATTTGTACAGTTTTGAATACTTATTTACCCCTAAATCCATGGAACATTGATGTATTTGTATAAATAGTGAACTGTAAAATAATGACACAGTAAAGATAACAGTAATAATAATGACACAGTAAAGCCATTTTGGCCACTCTCTCTTCTCTCAAAGAGCTTCACAATGGAACATTGCCAGTGGCGGTTCTAGACCAATATTACCAGGGGGGCCAGGGTTGGGTCAGTGTGTTTTTAGGGGGGCATATATAATGGCAAAACACGTCAATATTTTATTTTATATATTTTATTTTATATTTAGCTTTTCATTTATTTTCATTACAGTTCTTTTTCACAGCACGAAATCTCACTATCTTTTTAAAATACCACTGTCATCATCGTACTTTAATAAGAAGGAAAAATAGAAAGAAAAAGCGTATGAACATTGCTGCGAGGATTTGGTTGCACAAGAGCATGAGTGAGGTCAGGTGTCACAAAGTCAACCCAACTCATGCTAAACTAATCAGATGGAGCCTCTTCACTTCAAAGAACACTCCTCCACAGCCCAGTGCTCAGGACCTTTTATCTCTCCGACTGGCATTTGGCATTTGGCACGCTCTGACCACAAGTTTATGTGCGACTACTCCAGAGTGTCCTGTTCTGAGAGCAGTGCTAGCAGTTCTATGGAGTTTTTGCAAGCTTTGTATGCACAACAGAACACTGGTGTCAGCAATGGATACACCTTAAAATTTTTAATAAGATTATGCCTCAGTTTTTTTGGACAGTTTAGGCAACTGGAGTCCTGATGGTTAGAGAGTTGCCAATGCAATCAGGGGGCCACTGAGGTACTCTTGAGCAAGGTACCGTCCCCACATACTACTCCCCGGGTGCCCCACGTTGGTGACAGGTTGTGTTCATGGGTCACTGTGAGGCTGCACATGATGAACTATTATGTACTATGTCTAAAACTGTGCATTGATGTAATTCATTATTTTTGCCTTTCAGGATCAATTCCTTTATTACTATTCTGCACTGCTGAAACAAAGGATAATCTGAACTTGGCCCTGGTGTCAAAACACAAGCATCTGGATGAATGAGTGGGTGGGCCCTGATGTCAACGTGGTGGGACCTTTGCAGATTCCACCAAGTGATGGATTCCCTATGCCAGAGAGCTCCCATTTTTTTGGTAAGGTTGGGTTTGACTACAAAAAAAACAAAAAGTGTTTTGTATGATTTGAATATATTCAATATATTCAATTCAATATGTGTCATTTAATTGTGAATAATAAAATACACTACATCAAAACAATTGCTGTATTCAGGCTTTTAGCATGTTTTAGCAAATGTAAATTTGAAATGTACATCCAAGACATAATTTCCCTCCATTCAACAAAGTTGGATAAGATAAATTTACACGCTTGTGTTTATGGGGATATGAAACTAAATTCAGTGGAATCTGCTTCCCTCAAGACAAACTGGACCATCAGTCAACAGACGTATTACCACCTTTTAAATCAGCCTTGATATCAGCAGACTCAGTGTCTGGGTGGCATTTGTGAAAGTGACTTTGGTCATTATGATCTAGCTACCTGTAGTACAGATACAGAAATGTGACTGTCAGGTTAATAAGCAACTGTAGCAACCTTTGCTCCCCTTGGTGCTCTTGAGGCAAGATTTAAGGCATCATAGAGTGACAGGGTTTTACAGAAAGACAGGTGTTTTTCAGCAGGGAGAATCACAGAGTTTCTTCGATGAACTGAAATAATGAAATTGGATGGTCAGTATTTGGTCCAGCGGCACATCAGTGGTGCCTGTATTGGGTCCAGCTAAAATGTCCATGGGACAGGAGAAGACTCCAGGTTGGTGTAACATGTCTTATACAGAGTTGGAACTGTTAAAATGTATGGTTGGTAATGATTTACATGACAATATGGTAAAAATATAGTGTGGAGTAATTGAAATACAACGAAGAGCTATTGTAACTGGCAGTTAGATTCTGTAGACAGTTTTTTTTATTATTAAGTGTTTTATTACAAATATTTTTAATATTGTTATTACATTTAAGATTAAATATTGTTAAAATGAACCTATGATGAGTTTGAATGTGTTGTTTAGATTAAGATGCCAAAAAAGTGAACAAAAATAATTTTTGATTCGATAGTCATATACTCGAAATACACGTACTGCATGTCAACTCAAAAATCATCTTTGCTGTAGAATTAAGTATCAGCTCAAAGTGTGTGAGAGTTAATCATTTATGACTTTATTTGAAGGTGTGGTGGACTCCTGTTTTAGGTGCGGTAAAATGTAGCTTACTGGAAGTCACTTTCTGACCAACAGCTATCTGCAGGATAGATCACTGGTACAGTGTAGCACACTAGATTTGAAATAAATCAGTATGTCAGCTTTAGTTTAAACATATTTACAACTACATTGTCTGTGCTGGAGTACAGACAAAGAACATAATACACTGATGAGTCATCATATTAAAACCACCTCTCTTATTGTTGTATAAGTCTACCTCCCGCTTCCAAAACAGCCCTGACTATTCCAGGCATGGACTCTACAAGATCTCTGAAGCTGTACTGTGGTGTCTGGTGTCAAGATGTTGGCAGCAAATCCTTTAAGTCCTGTGAGTTTCAGGGGTGGGTCTCCATGGTTCAAACTAATTTGTCCAGCACATCCCACAAATGCTTGATCAGTTTGAGATCTGGGGAATACAGAGGCCGAGTTATCACCTTGAACTGAGATGTTTCTCTGCCAAAACTTGAACAGCTTTATCCTGCTGAAAGAGTACCATGAATGGGTGTATTTGGCTTGCAGCAATCAAAGTAACTTCCACTTAAATGCCTGGACCCAATGGAGAACATTGCCCAGAGTGTCAGGGTGACACTGCTGGTGACGGAGCAATGTAAACGCTCCTGGCCTTACACATGATGTGAGAAAAAAAAAAAGATTAACCAGACCAGTTGCTCCAGTTCTGATGCTCACATGCCCATTATTGTAGTGGATGGGTCAGCATGGGCACCCTGACCGGTCTACAGCTATGCAGCCCCATACACAGCAAGCTGCAATGCACTGGGTTATCACACCTTTCTATCATAGTCAGTTCATGATACAATAGTTCCACATGTGTCATTGAGCCTTGGGCACCAGTGACCCTGTTACTGTTCCACTGGTTGCCCTTACATAGACCACTTAATATACTAGGAACCCCACAAGACTGCTCTGATCTAGGCATCTCACCATCCCAATTTAGTCATTGCGAAAGTAAATCAAATTTTTATGCTTTTCTTTCAACTTGCAGCCTAACATTTCCCACCCCATGATATTTCCTCCAGTGTAACAAGATGATTAACGTTATTTACGTCACACGTGAGTGGTTTTAATGATGTGATTGGTCTGTGTATGTGCTGGAATTCAGAGTGAAATAAAGGATATATCTGTATTCCCTAAAGAGCCATGTTTGCCAAATGAGTGCATGTGTGCGTGTGTTTAGGCATATTTCAAGTGTTTTGTTTTTTTTATAGTAAGATATTCCACAAATGAACTGCTTTTGGTTTTTGTCATGTTTTATTTTTATGAGTGTACAATGTGTCGTAGTCCTGGTGTTGTGACTGTTGACTGGGCAGGTAACAGTATTACTGTTTGTTGTAGTTTCACTAATGGCTGCTTTGGTAAAGGGCCCATTAACTTGAGCATCCTAACTCCATGACACATGTAAACTAGCAGGCTTGTCTCACTCTAGCCATCCTCTACTCTGCTTTCAGATATTCTGGCAGAGCACAGCAGCCCTCTGCTTCAGGACCAGGAGGTCTTGCCCTTCAACAGCTATTCCAGCATGCAGTACTCCACAATGGAGTCGTCCATGTCCTCTCCATCCTACTACTCCAGCCAAAACTACTACCCGCCGTACAGCCCGGAAGAGTGGTACTCGCCGCCTGCCCTGCTGGAGCTGAGAAAAGGCTCGCTGGAGGGGAGGTTTGACACAGAGATGGAGGAACCATCCCCTATTGTTCCCACAGTCTATAAAAGACCCAGACACACTGTCCACTCTGGCAGGGTCAAAGGGGAAGAACTGTGTGTGGTGTGCGGCGACAAAGCCTCGGGCTACCACTACAACGCTCTCACATGTGAAGGATGTAAAGGTGAAGACCCCTAGATTTGCTTATGTTACGGTTATGCTGGATGAAACTTGTGAATACACACAACCAGAAAAGTTTGGAAATAACAGAAAAAAAACATAAAACCAACCGGTCGCAGCTAAACCAATGAAAAGATTAGAAATTCTAGTCTTATGCAGCTTTGAGGGTTTCAAATAATAACAGCATCCTTAAGGTTAAAGCTGCTAGAAAGAGCTCTTTTGAGTGATTACAAAGAAGATTGCATACAGAATCTTTCCATTAATTGTTTTGTAAATGAGGCATGTGAATGTAAAGAAAGGTTTAGGCCACGTGCCATTTAGGCACATTTCTTTTTTTGAGAGTGATCTAGAATAATGAACGAGGCTGCAGATGACTCTAAAGTGGCCAAGAAAACTGTGTAGTGGCTTTATAGTAATGTCCATAAAGGTTCAGAGACATTATGAGGTTCTTTAAACTTTGAAAATGATTCTTTAAAAAGCATTATTTGAAAGGTTCTTAGGAGTTATTTACCCCCAACAAAGGACACTTTGGTGTCTACTTTAAAAGTGTTGTTTTAATACTGATTAAAGTTATGACTGTATGTAAAATAACCATATATATATATTTCGCTAAGATTAATAGATTAATAGATTAGCCTGGAAATCATAAGTTGTAATTCTAAGAAACGCATCAGGAATTCAATATGTCTTTATGCAATGCTTCTGACATGGTAACCTAGTCTCTCTAACTTCAACGTAGTATATGACATATAACCCCATGGACCAATTTTAGCTCTTTGGAAAATCATTGGCTGAATGACTGCAAGTGTAATTCCACCTGAGCATGGACAATGCCCAAAGGGCAGCTACTGGGCTCTGTGCTCTAAGTCTCAGAGTCTTGGCCAGGTACGACGCTCCCTCACACCCAGTCTAGGTTTGGTTCCCTCTCAGTTTTCTGCTGAATAACGATGCAGGAAACCGAAGCCTTGTGCCGCCATGCAATGTTAATGTGTGTCATTGTGTTCATCAGCTCATGCTAGAATGTGTAATTACCTGTCCCAGAAGCATCTGCGTCCAGGTGTCTGCGGGCTGGAACGGGTAAAAGAGCAGGATCTATGGTGCAGTGTCATACATAACTTGTGGCGTACCACATTAATATTCTAGGCCTACAGTGAACCTTTTTCAAGGTCTAACCAAGGCGGAGCCTATTTCTTTCTGGTGATTCTGCTTTATTTTACAACAAAAATAATAGAAACACTTTATGAACCAGTGAATTCTATCATTTCTCTTACTTACGCAATCATTTTACTTTTCTTATAACATCTGACATTTCTTTAAACAAATGCATGAAATGCTGCTAGTTTTGCAAAGACATTTTCTCTTTTGCAGGGTTTTTCAGAAGAAGTATAACCAAGAATGCAGTGTACAAGTGTAAGAGTGGAGGGAACTGTGAGATGGACATGTACATGCGAAGAAAGTGCCAAGAGTGCCGACTTCGGAAGTGCAAAGAGATGGGCATGCTCGCAGAGTGTGAGTCACCAGCCGTCCCCATCACACATCCACAGTTATCCCACAGTCACAGCTTAACCATGCATGATGCACATCTTCTTAATGTGTGCAGTTTTTGATATGGTTGTAAACTTGATTGGCTTAAAGTTCAGTTCAGAATCTTAAAGGGGCCTTATCATGAAAAAACACACCAAACCATGTTTATAAAAGAATCTGATGTGCTAAGAAAACTCCTCAGAAAATACAGTTGATATGTAGAAACTAAGATAAAAATGTTTTAAATTCAGCATGGTTGTGAGGAGTACATTTACATATGACCATCCGGTCTAACTTTCCCAAGAGTTCAACAAATCAGAAAAAAGTCATTATTAAAGAGAGAGTAAGGAAGCCTGTTTGTCTTATTTATTTAATTGGCTGTAGTTATAAAGAATAATGTATGTGGTTAGACTTCATGGAAAGAAAATTAAAAAGTAGAAAATTGCTTCTTTAAGACGCATTATTCCACAATTCCACCTCATAACACTGACCAGGGATAACATAGAATAACACACTATATCACTCACCAGCAGTCAGACTGTGGACACGGTCTAAGATCAAACTGATTGAGTTTATTGTAGATTCAGGAGCTGTTTCGGATGCGACTGAGACACAGTGTGTCAGAGAGCTAAGAACAGGAGTGGGTGTTTCTGCTATGTGAAAGGAATGCTGGTTGAGGCTAAAACTCTGGCTTCATTGAGAATGAGGCTGAAAGCTGTGTATGGGCGGTGGTGAGGATTTGTTTGAGGAGTGCATTCTTCTGGACTTCTCAGCAATGAAATGCAATCATCCATGCTGCCGTGCATGGAGCTGTCAGGCAGAGTGAGGAGCGGGCCATGCTCAGCTCCTGTTGCGCATGAATAGTGCATTAACATTTATATAAATATTGCAAGCAGCAGGCATTCAGTCTTTAGCCTGTTCACACTGCACTTCCACTCACATATTCCCTCAGCTGGCCTGGAAGTGCTCCAAGGTCTGCCCTTGAATCTTTTCCTTTTCAGCCAGGGGGCATTTCCCTGAAGTTCACTCATACTGTACATCAGTGAAACCGAAAGCTTGCATGCACTGTGTACAAGTTGTACAAGTTCATTCTGATGGGCTGAAAAACTACCTGTCAGTGTTGTTATATCTGATAACATCTCAGTTTTGCCCAATGCAGGCATGACTCCACTGACCCCTGGTTACAAAGTAAAAATAATAGTGACAACATTACAGGTTGCGGAATTATGTTTAAGAAATTGCAAATGTTAAAACCATGACTACACCTTGAACAAAATAATGGCTGAATTGACATAGATCTATGATATATCAGTCCATAATGTAGGTTTGGTTGCGTAATCCATCCCAGGCCATCATTCTACTGCAATTGCAGCAGGAATTGCAGCAGAACTGTGTGGAAGCATTTCTCCACTGTGCATAATCTCTGGATTGCTTTGACTGTGTCTGCACAGGTTTGCTGACAGAGATCCAGTGCAAATCCAAACGGCTGAGAAAAAACACCAAGACCTCCCTGGAAGATGGCACAGGAGAAGATACAGAGGTGGGAGACAGTGGAGATGCTAAACAGGTCACATCAACAACCAAAACATTTAAAGTGAGTGCCAAGTTTGTGCATTTATAATGCAATATTTTATAGGGCCGGTATGGCAAAAAGACAGTTTCTTATTCATTTAATGTGAAATACAGAACTCCAGGAAACAAAAATAACTCTATCACAGGCCTAATAACAGTCAGGCCAGGCCAACAAACATATGATTATTTTTGAATAATCAGTTTACTTAATTACACACAAACTACACTAACAATGATGCATAATGTCAGACTGGACGCGATGTTAAGTCTGCTTAACCAGCTGGACTGGGCTTTGAATGCAGCAGTGATCTTCAACCCACTAAAACTTTAACAAATAGATTTTAACAAATTGGGAAAACCCATAAAAGTGTGCTATAAAACATTTATAACAATAGCAGCACGTTAGAACGTGCCGGAGTTGGATCCCCAGGATCCGACTGTTTAAAAATTCAAAAATGCAGTTTACTATGTGCACACTTGTAACACTGCCCTTGTGGCTGGGATTGTAACAGTGCACCTTCAACGGACAAAGCAGTACATGCAGTTAGTGATAAAGTTAGTGAGTAATGACCTTTACTGAAGCGTCACCAGAGACTCAAGAGGTTCAAGGACAACTTCAGTGACTTCCCTGTAGCAATGAGTTCTACCCATGCTTATGTTTTATAGGGTAAATGATGTTATAGAATGGTTATAAAGTCGTTGTATTGGATCTTTGCTGGGTCAAAAGGTGTCCTAGTTACACAGTAATGAGCACCACAGACTTTTGATTGTATGGCTTGAGGGATCACTGTATGTGCCACAATGTGTCTGTCACTGCAGCGATAAGGAAACTCTGCTAAATTAAACCTTTCACATGTATTTTTTTTTCCTAGGAAAAGGTGGAACTGAGTCAGGATCAGCAGGCATTACTAAATTATGTTGTTCATGCATACAATAAACATCGAGTCCCTCAAGACATGGCCAAGAAACTGGTACGTCTTTCCTTGAAGATACTGTAATAGATGTTTTATGGATACATACTGAGAACGGATAGCAAGCAAATCTGCTCACTGAATCCTTTGAACAGTCATATCTGTTAACCTCTGCTACTGCTATTCTCAGTAAATAACTAAACATTGTTAAAGTTATAGTCAGTAACTTCTGATTTTAGGCTTTGACTTCACAAAACATCCACCCTAGTGTTTCTTTTGCTCCTTTGTGCCTCCACAGCTGCAGGAGCACTTCAGTGCAGAGGAGAATTTCCTGCTGTTGACGGAAATGGCGACCAGCCAAGTCCAGGTTCTGGTAGAGTTCACCAAAAACATCCCAGGTAAATAGAACTATTGACATGTATTTAAATTTTAATAACAAGTTCTGTTTTGAAAAACAATCATCTAATGGGTAATAAAAGATGGATTTTTAATTTAAATAACTGTGTTTAACTATTATTTAATTTATTACGGTGTTATATACTTAAAATATACTAAAAAACTTCAGTGACTGTAGTACTTATCTTATTTTTGTTAGCATTTTGGTGTTAGTCACTCCTAGTGGAATTCCATACATTCCATGTTTAATCACTTTTATTAAAGTAAAAAAACCACACCATCTTCAGGTGATGTTAATTTCTTTTCACTAACGCTCTCACTTTAAGGTGAACAAACTTCAATGCAGAAATGATGTACACAATTAAACTAATTTCAACATATTAGGCTTTTCAGTACATTCAATGAACAGTGGTTAAAGAGATAATGCAGCAATGGCAGTACAGTCTTGCTGATCTGTGAACAGGTTTCCAGTCTTTGGATCATGAGGATCAGATTGCTCTACTGAAGGGTTCAGCGGTGGAGGCCATGTTCCTACGTTCTGCCCAAGTCTTCTCCCAGAAACAGCCTCAGGGACACACAGAGGTGCTGGAGGAGCGCATAAGAAAGAGTGGTAGGCTAAAACTGTACAAACCACTATGATTATCAGGATTTTGACAAAAAGTTCAACCAGCCCTTAATTGTAAGAACTGGTTAGTGGGTTCAGATTTCTATTTCTGACCCTTGCATCTGTATAACTTATCTAGTAGTCTGAATTATTAATATTTGTAATACTTACAGTAGTTAAAAAGCTTTAAGAGTAAAAGCAGGCCACATAATAAATCTGTTTATGTGGCCTGCTTTTTTACAGTGTTGCAAAAAATCAGAAGACATTTTAGTGTCATAGAGAAGTCATTACAGTTTGTTAGAGGATTGTAGGAAAACTAGAATCATGTGATTATAATGTTATAGCATGATGAAATATATTTTCTCTTCCCAGATAAAAAAGGTCAGTTTTGATTTCAAGATAATTTTTAAATAAACATAAACATTTGGGAAGAAATGTGTGGTAAGATATACAGTAATCCCTTGCTATGTGCGGGAGTTACGTTCCAAGAGCACCCGTGTATTGTGTAAAACCGCGTTTTTGTGTTTTGGTAAAGAAAAAAAGACTATTTTTATAGTGTAAACCCAAAATATGCCCCCAAATATGCTCCCAGAATACCTTAATTTCATTATAAATTCATTTTAAAGAGAATGTAAAAGTAAATAAATAATCAGAATCAGAAAACTTAAAAAATGGTAGCGGTTAGCATTAGCAATGTGTGGCGAGCCAAAACAATGAGAGAAATGTTGAAATAACTCTCTCTATCCACATATTTAGACAGGGCACAGCTTACTAATATGAAATAGAATGAGATAACTGTTGAAAATTGTGGGGGGGGGGTTAAAACACTAAAATATGAGGACAAGACATGGAGCAGTCATGTGCTACATGCTGCAGCAGTCTTCTTCTTCTTCTTTTTATGGTGGTTGACAACTTTTCAGTATATTACTGCCAACGCTGGACTGGTGGCAGTAATACAGTTGGGTTCTCAGAAAAAATCTGCATTAGACTGAATCTGCTTAAAACTGAGGGGTTACTGTACATGATTAAAGAGCAGGTATGACATCGCCCACTCTCCAGCCAAAAGAACACCCCTTGACCTTGACAGGGGCTCTTCTCTGGAAAAGTGAAATAAATAATGCATCCGTCTGGCCTGAATGAGGTCCTAAGGAAATTTGCTTTGACTTGATTATTCAGTGGGGTAGATTACGTGTGTAAAGAGACACTACCGTGTACCAGTTCAGTTTCACAGGACTCCACTCTCTCGCAGGCAAATCTCAAAACAGGATCCTCGTTCAGCAAGATATTATGTAACAGTCCAACTAGCATAATGATAGAGAACTTAGCATCCACTGACCAAGCAGATTCATTTATGAGGTGGACTGATTTGTGACTCAGGAAATGTGATTCACTTGCACACAAGCCAACAGTCCCATTAGCACTATATGAGCAAAGGTATTGGGACACACCAGTTTTTCAGGGTCTGGGCTAGGCCCCTTACTTTCAGTGAAGGGCAATTAATGCTCCAACATACCAAGACATTTTAGACTTCCAACTTTGTGGACACAGTTTTTGGGGAAGGCCCAAAAACTTTTAATTCCAGCATGACTGTATCCCAGTGCACAAATCAAGATCCATAAAGATCTTGTTGGATGAGTTCTGTGTGGAAGAACTTGACTGGCCCACAGAGAGCCCTCAACCAACACATTTGGGATAAATTGGAATAGAGACTATGAGCCAGACCTTCGCATCCAACATCAGTGCCTGACCTCATAAATGCTCTACAGAATGAATGGGCACATTTCCCACAGAAATAATGTGAAAAGCCTTCCAAGAAGGCTGGAAGCTGTTATAGCTGCTATGGGGGACCAACCATATTAAAGTCTATGTATTTGAATGCAATATCATTAAGGTCTCCTTTGGTGTAATTGTCCCTATACTTTTGTCCATATAGTGTTTAAACCATGGCTTGTTTTTAAGTTCACCTGAGTGCCATTCTGTATGCCAGAGTACCATTCCAAAGCCTGATGTGTGTGAACTGTATTCAAAATCACTGTGGCTTTCTCCACCCTCTGACGTTTGATGGAGTGCTGTCAGCTCGGTCCAGTTTCATTCATATTCCTACGCAGGGCTGTGAAAGCTCCACGCCAGAGACTGTCTGAGCGCGTCACTCTCTTTCCCCCTGCGTGTCCTGGCCAAAATATTCACGCTAAAAGGCCAGCTGCAGAATGAAGAAGAGCCACTGTCTGAAGAGGCCATTGTCCTCTATCTAAACATCGAGAGGCCTATTGTCCTTCGTGCTCGGCCTCTCCACGCTCCTGACATTTCTCTGGTTTTTTGAAGGCCCTGTGATGCGCTTGTGCGTGTAGGTGTTTTTCTTCCTCTTCTTCTTTTTTGAGGAAAGCAGAGACAAAGGTTATCCCTCCATCTGAAGGGATTTAAATGAATATCTGAAAGGCGTCTGCCTTCACTCCTGATGGCATCTCCCTGAGGTAAAACCATCAGGCCTCACGTGCACATACTAGACTCCAGCATCACAGGCCGCCAGTATTGATTTTCACAAAGGGCTACCCCTTCTTACATGATGGATGTTTTTATTTACCTGTCTGTAAACATTTCACTGCAGACAGTTCATATCACAGTTCTGACAAGGTGCTAATTAATTAAAAGGTCAGTCTCATGGAAAAAAATTGTTGACCCCTTATGCAAATCAGATCTGAACATTGAGCTGCAAAAACTCATTCAGTGCTCACAGGAGCTGAGACCACATAGCTCCTTGAATGAGCCATAATACAGCACACCTAATTAGAACATATATAATTTACTTATATCCGACTTAAAGGCACAGAAAAGTTGGGGAACAAAAACAATATAGGTTCTTTAACAAACTGGTCTTCAGAGCACCCAAAAGTAGTTTTTGTCCACTGTCTTTTTTTGTCTGAATGTGATTCTGACATGTATTGGGCCCAGGCACCATGTGGGCCAGTTTGAGAGGCACTGCTTTAAAGAGTCCTGCTGAATGTAATTGCACTGAATTGGCTTTCACTGGGTTGTGTCCAGTGACCTTTCATGGACGGTGTTCCCTGATTGGCTGATTTGAACGAGCGAGATCACCTCGTGGCCCTTCACACTGAATGCTTTACATCACCATCAGAAAAGAGCCCCCATGTCCGACAAAGAATAATTGTATCAATAATAATGATAAAGACAAAGCGCTCTCACAAAGCGGACGAGCCCTTCAAAGACATGGTCCGAGCAGATGGGTGTTTCTCAGAATCCCTCCGAATGTGAAGCGGTGAGATTCTCGTTATGTCTGGCCCAGTGATAGTGGTCAATCTATAGCACATCTTTTCTTACACTGTAATAAAAAAATATGCCAAAACCCAATTCATATACACTTGGCACAACTTATGTGGTCTCTCTGAAAAACTTGTATATTAAATATAATATCCTTGTATTAATAACGTTCACATAAATGGTGCCTGATATATGAGCTCTGACGGTGTAATGCAACTCTGAGGACTGCCTTAAAATAGTTTTTCTCAAAACCAGCTTCTCTGTACGTTCAGAACCAAAAGTGTCAGCTTCTAGTATACCTGCATTCATCACATTTTATGTTTATTCCAATTTCAATATGATTTCAGTAATCTATTCTATAAATGTATTTCATTCAAACATCATTCCAAGACCAGGTTTATAAATGTTAATATATGCAAAATGTTAAATAATGCAAATGTGTATATATTTGAAAGTAGACACCCAAAAATCTGGAGTTTATGATGTTTTGATCAATTTAGCTAAAAGCGAGTTAGGATGGAATCTACTGATACATCCACAAATTTGCAGATTTTTATGAGTAAAAAATCTGGAATGATGCATTAATTTAATTCATAGAACATTCATTAATTTATTTATTCATTGCTCGATTATGTGAGCCTCTAGTTCTTGCCAGGGAGGCGGGGGCAGCTGGAGCCCATCCTGGCACTCATAGGGTGAAAGGCAGAGAAATACCATCTTGTCAATCCATCACAGGGCAGACAAACTCACACACTCGCACCTAGAACAAATTAGGATCTCCACTTCACCTGATGTGTCTTTAGGCTATGATAATTAGTGAAATCGATACAAAACACTAAATGCTGTACGTTATAAAATCAAATATATCCAAAAATAAAAATATATCCAAAAGATTCACCGATATCTACCTGTAGTGTCTCACCTTAAATGTGGTGGCGCACACTGCCTCCCAGTGGTGTCTTCTTCAGGACTCCTCACATTGAGGGCTGATCTACACACCTGCTCTGTCTGTCCACAACTTAAGGAAAACTTTTTTTTTCATGAGATAATTTAATGAACATAATCATTTAACATAATTAATAATGACCAATAATCTTATGTTTTCCGGGTCACAGAAAAGCTAGAAAACTAGCTACAGGGGTTTTTCCCAATACATCCTGCTTTGCTAATTAGAATCATTTCATGACTTCCAACAAAGTGTGGTTTTCTTTGTGTGCATGGGGATGGTGATACATCCTCACCTGCACTCCTACATCAAAGCCATTTACTGATGTGAAAAAAACAGGGGGCAAGCTATTTTAAAAGCAAACACATTAAAAATCTGACATCAGCAACTGCTTTTGAGGTTCCCATTTGCTACACTATAAAAAACACCAAGCAGACATAATTGAGCAAATATTTGAGGTTTCAAATAAAGACATTTCTTTAAACCGGTGTACAAACTAGATGTTTGAAAAAAAGTGGAGATTTTAGTGAATTCAGCTACAATAGGTTAGTGACGTAGGGGTTCTGATGTTGAATGACCTTTCAAGGTTCAAGGTTACTTTATTGTCATCGGCAGCTGTGCACACATAAACAGTGTGACAATATTTCTACATGGATCACGGTGCAACATATAGCAACATACAACATTCAACAGTGCAAGTTATGAAAGAGACAATAGACAACAGGCAACACAACAAAACAGACAATTGTAACGGTAGTGTATGTGAGACAGTATAGTGTGGTCTGACTAAAATGATGAGTACTGCACCATGTGTATGATTATTGCACAAGGAATGATGGAAACAATACAGGGGGTCTTCGGGTTAAAACAGTCTCAACATACGACGTTTGTTCACAATGCTCAGTCACTCTCACTCCCACTCGGCTCACACCATTAGCCTCAAACTTACAGACTACCTGGTTAAACTGTTTGGTTGCACGTGGCAGAAGAATACGCAGTAACGCTGTGTGAGTGAGAGATCTTTCCTTTTCCTTTTTCTGTGGCTTACTTGTGTTTTTATGAATTTACAACTGTGTTCAGATCACATCACTGTCAAAGGAACAAATCTGTGTCGTAACTCGAGGACCCCCCCTCAATAAATTGACAATATTGCAATATGACAGCAGTGTGAATGGGATGTGAATCTGAGACAGTACGTACTGAGACAGTAAGTAGACCTTATAGAAGTGTAACATGAATGTGGGAAGTGTATGTAAACCAGGATGGATGATATTGCACCATAAGTATGTTTCCTATTGCATAGGAGCACATGTTGTTGCGCTGGAAACATATTTCACAGAAGAATATGAACTTAAGTTCTTTCCAAAGAAATTGGAACGATGGCCCATTGCTCCACAGTCCTGTGCTGCAGGTTTATACACCACTACTTTTGGCATTGGGATGATACCTTAGGCTCCTGTGCTGCTTCTCCATAGCATCCAATTCTGTTGGCAATGCTTTTCTATATAGATCACACATGTTGCGTATGTGTAATCGAACACCTGAAAAGCGCTTAAGTGATATATTGTCACTCCCTAAATGGCTATACAGGAGCGAGCAAACATGTTATATACTTCTAATTTATTTTCTTATTATGAGTTTTATTTTTGGACACTGACATTGTTTAAAATAAATAGAACCATTTTGGTCAAAGGTGGATTTATTTGTTCATATAAGTAGCGAAACAACATAAACAGCCAGTTTACAGTGAAAAAGGAGAACCTGACTAGCTTTGCTCTTTCCACCACAGGCATACCAGAAGAGTTCATCACCCCTATGTTCATCTTCTATAAGAGTATTGGTGAACTGCAGATGATGCAAGAGGAACATGCTCTCCTCACAGCCATCACCATCCTTTCCCCAGGTAAGCATTCAATGGCACTGATTTATAACAGTTAAATATTATCGGTACCCTGTATTAGTTAATGATAAAGAGGTTATACATAACAGAACACAATTTCCTTTTCCTTATGACCCACTGTTTAACCTCAGGTAGGCTTAGGTAATGTAGCCTTATATGCTTTCGATTTAATTTAACTGATCTCCGGGTGATGACATTTCCAGCCAAATATCTTGATGATAGTGTTTGACGCGTTTTCCTCCCTAATGGCACAATTTGTGTACAGCTGGCTTTCCTGATTTCCCCACGACCAACTGATAAGAATTTTAGAATTTTTTTTTGGTTGTGCGAGAGAGAGAGATACAGACAGACAGAGAGAGTAAGAGACAGACAGACAGAAATGATGTGAAATTTCCAAAATTATGATTTTGTATCTCATTCTACATTGATGGATAATTAAAATCAAGGGTTGCTTGGACCACTTGTAGCCCCTCACACTGTTCTGATGCAGTGGTGGTTTTGTCTGGTAGACAGGCCATATGTGAAGGACCAGCAGGCAGTGGAGCGACTGCAGGAGCCCATGCTGGAGGTGTTGAGAAAGTTCTGCAAGATCCGGCACCCTCAGGAACCCCAGCACTTCGCCCGGCTGCTGGGCCGCCTGACTGAGCTGCGCACTCTAAACCATCACCACGCCGAGATGCTGGAGTCGTGGCGCACGAGCGACCAAAAGTTCAACCCCCTACTCTGTGAAATCTGGGATGTACAGTGACATTACAGGGAGAAATCCCAAAGACTTTTCCAATGCTGCCAAAAGAGGCTTTTGTTTTTTTTAAAGAAATAGCTCTGATACTGAGTGTGAGCATGATGTTCTGCCTCTACAATAAAAATATATTGACTGTAATAAAGATTGAATGGCCCTGGATGTTACTCAAAGCATAGACTAATGCGATTTATTGGTGATCATTGTAAATTAAATGCATTTATTATTGTTTGTGCGAACTTTTATCAAGATACGTAATATGAAGAAATTTTATTCAGCATTTCTAATGGTCCACCCATTATAAAACACTCCCACAATGATCTGCTGAAATTCCCTGGCTGACCCCAAAACTGGAATTAAGAACACGCTGGGCTGAAAACCAAAAAAGAGGTGCCAATACATACATTTATATAAACAAATATTATTACATTATATAGGCTACAGTGTGTGCCATGAAATTAAACATTCTGTAGTGGGAGTCATTGGGCTTTGTATACCCTTTCCCTTAAAGAACAATTATTACAAATTACATGGCTGATCTAATGTCCTTCAGAAAAAAAGAAGAAAAAGCTCCAGCTGCCTGACATTTTTCCAGTTTAGTTAAACAGTTTGGGTCTACGCAGGAGAGTAAAGATAACGATAAACATTTTAATCACTATTTTTCAAATAAACCTTTCTTAAACTAAACATACCTTTAACATTTGTTGATAAAGGCCACTTTGGTTCCCACGCACAATGCTAACATGTGTTTGCAAGTGGTGTAACCCCCTCTACACAAAATACTCACACATACACACACACACACACACACATACGCACACACATACGCACACACATACGCACACACATACGCACACACACACACAAGACACCTAAAATAGACTTACAAGGTATGGATATAACCGTGATTCATTAGGTGATGTGTCTAGTTCTATGAAAACCATATGCCACCATAACCCTTCCTTCCAAAGCTACTGAATGCCTAATTGACATCTGCCCACTGAGCATGAGAGCAAAAGCTCTGAACACCTTCTTTACTTTTTTACAGGTAAATTACCTAGAATTTCCTTGGGATAATGAAAACAACTTAAAGGTCCCGATTCTCTTATTTCAGAAATATAATATCTGCAGTTACTTAGAACAGAATTATTTAAATGCCGGTTCTTAAATTGCAAAAAAAAAAAAAGCTCCAGCAGGAAACAAGGTTATTAGGAAAACTCTACATAAAGACCATGCCTGGTCTTAAAAGAGGCCCTTCCCTTTTTCTGTGCCGGTTTTGCTCTGCAGAAATTCACTGAGGTTCATTTTGAATGAAAAAAGAAGACATGACTCAAGAATGTTTTGACAAAGTAGTACAGCTAAAATGAAAAATTCACATAACAGGCTTGAATTTCCTTTAAATACTTATGAAGAGATCTCAGGCAAAATAGAAGAAGAGAAGTGAATTATAATTTCAGAACTGCTTGATTTAAAATATACCATATTTTTTGGAAGCTTTATTTTCGTTGTATTAAAACTGAAAATAATCGTACGTTAGGTTTAGGTTTAATCATTAGGTTTAATCATTAAAATCTGTCAAATGGTTGTAATTTTAAAAAGTACATTTTACACCAACAATATTAATGCTAAAAACATGTTTTTGTTCCTCAATTTCACCTCGTAAATGTGAATCATGGTCGCCAGTCTGATGGACTTAGGAGGTAAATCCCCATCATTTTTCAAAACTCCACTGATATACTGGATATATTTCCTCCTGCAGATCATGGGTCTACCAGAGAAGTTTTCTTATTCTGCAGTCCTGTGATCATAGATATCAGATATCACTTGTCTTTAGGGGGATTTGCTAATCTAATTTCTTCTTCCTTGTTCCTCATCTTTCTTTTCCCCATACTGTTAGCAGCCATAATCTAAGGGTGGAGCAGCAGTCTTAGTTACGCATTCTGAAAGGCCTCCCTCCAGCCACCTATAAGGTCAGACTGCCATTGGTTAGAGAATTAGTCTCAGAATCGATCAGCACCACAGAGCATCACTATGGAAGAGGAGCAGGATAAGAATGAATTCAGGTATCTGATCATTACTTTTTTCAGAGATTAGAAATTATCTATTTGTCCAATATCGCACATTATTTTAAAAAGGCAAATTACTGCATCATATTTACATTTGTCAGTTATACATAAATCTGCATTTTTATTGTGATTATTATGACTGAGAACTAAGAATACTAAACCTTGCATGCATTTCCTGATGACGTGGGATTAAAAAATAATGGAAATAATAATAATATTTATTAATAATAATAATAATAATAATATTTAATCATATTTAATCATATTTATTATTATTATTATTAATATTAATATTAATAATAATAATAATAATAATAATAATAATAATAATAATAATAATGTTGCATTGTGTTATTAGTATTATTTCTCACTGGTTGCTTTTACCTTAGTACATTTTTTGCTTTTTACTAGTGAGTGCTGCAAGTGTACATTTAGCAGATGAGCGATGAGAATTCTTCATTCAAATATTTTTTATAGTTTGTAAAAATTGCTGTGTTCTTTCACAATACACCTTAACCTTCGGCCAGGTTACGACATGCTTTGTATGCATTGCAGTTGCTGTTGATGTTGATGGTGGTGACTGTTATTATTATTACAGGCGGCCATGGGATGCTTGCCGAGAAGTCCCAGTCATTAAAGATGAGCAAAAACCCAAAAAAAGACTCCGCTTTATGAAATGGCTAACCTGTAGCATCGTGGGTGCACTTGTGTTTGTTCTGGCACTGTTCAGTAAGGTGGGCCGTGTGACTTACTGCTGAGAAATTAACTTGTGTTTAATTCTTGCTGCTGAAAATGCATGTTCACATGAATGTGTTTCTCTGTTTGTGTAGTCATCGTTTCTTCTTTTGGTAACGCTCATGAGCAACTCCACTCTGAATGTCCCTGCCCAACACAAACCAAGCGTCCGGCTGAGTGTAGGTTGTGTGCTGCTTGGACCAAATGTTCTGCTTCTGCTGAAGAGTGTGTGGAAGTTCATTTTCAAAAGTGCAGTAAAACCAGCCAAGAAGACTGTTCTGTGGGTATGTGATTCTATTTGGACAAAGTCAGGAGTAGTGAGCTTTTGAAAACACTCTGTTCATGACTATTTGTAGTGTCTGAATATCTGTAGGTGAGCACACACAACTAGTCTCTCACTTATCTCTAGACTTCTCTCAGTTCATCACTACAGAGCACACTGCATTGCTTTAAAACTAGCTTTTCATCAACTGAAACTCTTGATTAAGACCAGACCAGAGTCCTTACCCTAAACTTCATAATCTGCATACTGTGCCACTTTGTTTTTCTGACTAAAATATATTGTTATTCTACTCTGACCAAGGATGAAATGGAATAGTTGGCACTTTTAACTCTCTCTTTTGAGAAATTAAAGTCTGTAAAAGTAAAAAAAAAAAACAACATTAAATAAAAATATTCAGTAAATTATCAAAACAGTGCATAAAAGTGTGAAACTCTGTGAGGAGAAGGGACACTCAGGTATAACCTCTTTCCCTAAGACAAGATAGAAACGTTATGAACATAGAATAGACCATTTCAATACGATATATATTGTTCTACAATGTTATCATAAAGCTGCTTCTCTGTCTTTTAGGTGCTGAGTGTTGAGTTGGTGGTGGCGCTTGGAGAGGTGGTCCTCACGGTGCTGGCCATGCCATATTTGGACATTGTTACCAACGTGATGATCTTGAACAGTGTGAGCATCCTGTCAGCGGTGTTGCAGGTAGTGGCTGGGTTCTGTGCAAAGGAGAGGAAGAGGCTCATAGTGTTACCCGTCTGCTCTATTCTCTTTATTCTTTTGGGCTACATCCTCTTTATAGTCAGCTACTTGATGACAGAGGACAGCTCCTCGCAAGTGAAGATATCTGTTGGCCTGGCCATTTTTGGAACCGTGTGTGTTTCTCTGAACTGGTGGGAGAACTACAGCACGCTCTTCAAAATCCCATTTCTGGAAGAGATCACCGAAAACATAGCAGAGAGTCGCAATGTGGTCTGCATTCTGTCCTCTTTGGTGAAAGTTCTCATCACAGCATTTGTGGTTGGACTAAGTGTCCCTCTGTCAGAGTGGCTCTCACTTAAATCTGTCCCTGCAACACTGAGCTCCACAGTCTTTGGTCTGGTGGCCATCCAGATTGTGTCCTCTGCAATGTGCCGCTGGTTCGTTGTGGTGGCTTGCAAGATGCACGCCCTTCGTCGCTGCTTTGTGATGCCTATGTATCTGGCCTCAGTGGCTGTTCTGATTGTGTTTTTGATTCCACTAGTCACTGTCCACCATACATCTAATCCAAACAGTACTTTTTGTGAGAATAGGCTCACTCAAGACCCGACCACTGGCCCGGTGTGGCTAATGTCGTTGCTGTCTGACATCACAGGGACCCTTTGCGTTCGCCCTATTGTGTCAGAAATGCACATTCCAGGACTGGTGATTATGGGGCTATGTGCACTGAGCTGGTGGCTTGGACTTATGCTGAGCACAGTCTACATCTGGTTCCTCAAGATCCAGCGCATCGAGAGGACTCAGGACCTGTTCTCAAAGCAGATGTATGAGGGAGCATTCCTGGAACAGTCCATGCTGCTCAACACTCGATTTGAGGTCTGGAAGAGGATGGATGAGGAACGGTAAACATGACTGGCTGATCACAAAAATGCCTAAATCCATAACAAAGCATTAAAGAAAATTCAGACAATGATAGGCAATATATCATTGACATATATTATTGTTATTGTGGATAAATGAATACTGCAATTACCTTTTACACAAGTTTCAGAGTTACTAGTGTATATTTTGAGATTTAAATTTAGGGTATGTTTGCATTGGGACCCTGTGCTTTATTGGCAGTTTTTAGAGATGTTTTGGTCTAATAACTCTCATTGGGCTCTCAAAGTACTTTAAGCCTAAAAAATGTATTTTATAGGTGTTGTAGATTAACCTTTTTGCCATGGTAGAGGGCTCTACATTGGCTCTGTGCATGCTTGACTTTTACACCACACTAAAAGAACAAACATGCAATAACAGCAAAGTTTCAAGAATCCATGTCATTTAAACGGGTAAAAGGGATTTTTTGGTCAAGTCTGCAAGTTAATGATGGTGAATTCTAGCATTTTTATAGCTGACATTTAAAGCCCATCATCCTCAAGAACTTGTCAACAAAAAGAAAAAGAGTCTGCTGAATCAGTCCTCAAGCAAACTTTCATGTTCACAACATGTGACATACTTTTACAGACCTGCATGTAGAATCACATGCTGTTCATGAAAGAAACCATCTAGAGAGTGTAATGAATGCTGTGCCATTCATTACATAGAAAGAACACTAAGGATGACACATGCACATGAAATCTCTTACACATGATTTTTCCCCAAAACAACACTATAAGAATATCATCAACTGTCTTAAAAATGACATAATCATCACAATACTACTGTTTTTATGAAAACATAACTAGATTCTGACTATATCCTTGCAATTTTTCCTCCTCAGCTCAGAAGAACCCGTGATAGTTTACCTATGTGCAACAATGTGGCATGAGACATATGATGAAATGATGAAAATAATAATCTCCATGCTCCGGTAACTACTATGTATGTAAGTGTGTATGACATGACCTTGTGTTGAGTAACTGAAATAATAGCAAGGTCTGTTTGTCTAGGCTCGACAAATACCGGCCTAAAGTAATCAACCGGAAAGATGTTGTCTTTGAATTCCATATTTACTTTGATGATGCCTTCAGCGACGTGCACGATGGCAGAGTGCGCCATGTAAACGAATATGCTGAGACCCTGGTGGAAGTTATCAGTGAAGTCTACATGTAAGCATTACTATATGACCTCTCAGCCTTCTCTTGGCTAGGAAAAAGAATAATCACATCATATTTCTTTGGTTTTTACTAGCATCTTTAGTGAAGACGATCCATGTATCTTCAAGAAGAAGCCTCGTCTCCCTCAACAGAAGATCATCAGCACTCCATATGGAGGCCGCCTGGAATACATGCTTCCCAAAGGCAACACGATGATGGTTCACCTCAAGGACAAACAGCTGATTCGCCACAAAAAGAGATGGTCCCAAGTAAGCGAACAAACTTTACTGTTAATCTGCCAGATGTTGACATCGCATTGATGTTAGATCAAGTGTGTTCATTCTTTTTAACAGATCATGTACTTATACTACTTGCTTGGCTGGAGACTCAACGCAAAGTACTTTACGAAGTTTGAAGAGGGTGAGGATGAGAACACCCTGAGAGAGAAGCTGGAGGTGAGGGACTGGCAACAGAGAACAGCATAAAATATTAAGTTCATCATGCACAACATGTTATCTTGTTCTTCTGAGAAAAACAACTAAGTTGGGCGAAGAAAATGTCCCTAAAAATCAAAATCTCAGTTTTAACAGGCTGTTCAAGCCTGGCTTTTTAAATGACCTCAAGTGGTTTGGTCTCATTTCTATTTTTTTCCCTCCGCTCAAATGTTGATGATTAGGCAAGACATGTTTAACTTTAAGTAATGGGAGCGTTTACACAGCATGCAAAAGGCATGCCTAAATCATCACACCTTTACCTCAACTGTGAAATCATGATCAAAAAACAACTGCAACAGTTGCACCAGCACTGCGGCAGCCAATTTTGTGGGGGTTTTTTACTATTGGCTGGAGCACTGGCATAGAACAAAATGGCGTTCTGTTGTAAACAGGTTAAGAATATCACATTATCCACTGTGTCTTCATTTTGACCACAAAATAGGGCCCTAGGTACTAAGAGGCACAAGGATAAGCACAATTCTGGCCCAAAGTAGGTCTTGTTGTGCATTGTACTGCTGCTTGAAACTACTCTTAAGAAAATAGTTCACAGGGTGCCACAGAGTCAGAAACCACCCTGTTAACATAACAATGTGAGCACAATGCAACGGAGCAATTTTCACACACCAGAGAAGTGTTGGCAGACTGATAACATTTGAAATTAGAGAAAAATTGTGTAAGTTTCACTCTAAACCAAACAACCGTGTTAAGGTGCGTGAGTATGTTCTCAATGATCTCGTGCAGAGAGAGAAAAAGAACATATATATTCTGGCGCTTGACGGAGACACAGACTTCCAGCCTTCTGCTGTGATGTTACTGATCGACAGACTGAAGCTCTATCCACAAGTGGGTGCTGCCTGTGGTAGGATTCACCCCACTGGCACAGGTAAGATTGGTGCATACATGGTGTTTCTTTTGGTGTTAATATTAATCCATATTTTAATCTCTAACCTGAATGGCAGTGCCTTGTACAAACCCTGTAAACTGAATGCTTTCAAGTCTAAACAGGGGTGTGAATGTTTACAGTTGAAATCACTAACTGACTGTGCATGAGAGAGCGAAAACAATGAGTGATAAAAACAGCAGATAAACTCAACGACCTTAACTTTATTCACATAAAGGGCCCATGGTGTGGTATCAGAAGTTCGAGTATGCCGTGGGCCACTGGCTGCAGAAGACAGCTGAGCATGTTTTCGGCTGTGTGCTTTGCAGCCCTGGCTGCTTCAGTCTCTTCAGAGGTGCCGCCCTCATGGACGACAATGTTCTGAAGAGATACACCACTAAAGCCACGGAAGCGAGCCATCACATACAGTACGATCAAGGTATAACTGAGCCTTGTGTGCATTGTCACCGCACTATGCTAAAACCAGGAACTACATGGTGATTAAACGTTAACCCATGTGATGCTAGAAAGAATACATTTATATCAAATCTTTAGGTTGTATGCAAATGTTTGAATATTTGAATATTTGAGTATTTTTTTGAAAATGTTATGTTAAATTCAGCAAATAAATGGTTATCGTGCAATTAAAATGTGCAGAAGTGTAACAATGTGCACTTTTTCACTAATAAAATCAGCCACAAAACTAATGTCTAAATGTCAGAGGAAAATTTGAGATGATTTTCATTGGCTATTTTATTTCAGGAGAGGATCGCTGGCTGTGCACCCTCTTACTTCAGCAGGGCTGGAGGGTGGAGTATAATGCCGCCTCAGATGCCTACACTAACGCCCCACAGGACTTTAAAGAGTTCTACAACCAGCGGCGACGCTGGGGGCCGTCCACAATGGCCAACACCATCGACCTGCTTGGCTCAGGAGGCCTGACCTCTGAAAAGAACAACTCCATCTCCAAACCCTACATTCTGTACCAGGTTATAAGCCTGGGGGCCTCCATCTTGGGCCCGGCCACCATCTGCCTGATGATTGCAGGTGAAGAACGCAGACATTTTTTTATTTTTTCATTTTAGCTTTTCACTGAAATGAAAGTGAGCTTCACACCCACAAGAAACTCTTGTTCTATGAATAATTCATTATTATGAGAAATACAATGAGTTTCCCATTTAATGTCACAATGAAACTGTTCCATTGTAGACACGATCAATCAAACATGCCTCATGAATCTCTTCTTCAATATTTTATAGTTCAATAATAAACACTCAAAGGTGCAAATTTCTGTTTGTTAATGTGTTCTATTTAGTGAAAAAAAAAAAACCGTTTGAATGTGTTACAGGAAGTTTCTCATTTATTTTGAATATGGAACCAAAGATGGCTCTCGTTGTAGCCACAGTGCCTCCCACTATCTTCCTGATATTGTGCTTCAAACTGAAATCCGACACACAGATCCAGATAGCAGCAGTTATGAGCATCTTGTATGCCTTCCTCATGACTGGAACGATTCTCTCTATCATTGGTACACTTTCTTTCAAGATCCGTACACTGTTCTGATATATTTTTGTGCTTTAAATTCTTTTTAGAATCATATGTGCATATTTGTTAGAAAATGACAGATGCTGTCCACAACTGAAAAACTAACATTTGTTGGACATTATATCTGATTATACCAATTCAAAATATTTTTTCCCAAAAAAATCACTATTTTGTTACCTTCAAACAAGCATGCAATCACATTTTCTCGTGGAAATGCATCTAGTTATTATTATTACTATTGATGTTTTTTTGTTTCTTTAGGCAATTATTAACTGATTACATGAAGAAATATGTTTTGAAGTTGAGCAGCTGAACTGAAGTTGACCCCAACTTTCGCTTCAACATTTCTCTCCTAGGTGACATAGTGAAACAACAGACATTCATGACACCCAGTGGCCTGTTCCTCATTTCCATGACCCTGCTGTACCTGATTACAGCCGCTCTTCACCCTCAGGAGTTGTCCTTGGCCATTTATGGGTTCTTGTACTTCCTCTGCATTCCCAGTGGCTACCTCCTGCTAGCCATTTACTCCATTGTTAATATGAACAATGTCTCATGGGGGACGCGAGAGACAGGCGGCAAAGCTAAGACTGCAGCAGTGAGCGCCATCAAGAGGAAAGTCATGGAGGCTGCATGTTGTAAGTGCCCATGCTGGAGCAGCACAGACCGTGGGGAGGAGCATTTGTTGGAATTGTCTAACGAGCAAGATCTTGATTCTGAACAGACTGCAAGGTAAACCAGCATACATTTACTATAAGGCTTATTTCTGGACTTAAGCACCCATTTGTATTGGCAGCAATTACAGTACATTGGGTCATTTTGCAATTAATTGCAGTAAAACATAAACTGATCTTCCACAACATTAACAGCACTGATTAAGTGAATAACATTGATTACTCCAGTGTCACCTGTCAAAGGGTGGAAAATGTTAGGCAGAACATGAACAGAAAATGAAACATTGATGAAGACCTGAGCAGCTTCTACTGCGCATCAGAGCAGAACGGCAGGTCTCGCTGATGCACATGGAGAGTGAAGGCTAGCCAAACTGGTCTGATCCCATAGAAGAGATAATGAAGCATAAATTGATGAATAAACGCAATGCTGGCGAAGACAGAAACAGAAGACACAGTGCAACCTGGTGGCGGCAGTGTGAAACTCAAGGCAATGTTCTGCCAGATGCCATGAGTGCTAAGAGGCCTTGTGGACTTACACAATATTAAGTTCAACGGGTCCAACGGGTCCAAAATCAGAGTAAAATATGAGCACTGTTCCACAAGTATAGTTCTCAATACTATTGACCCTGATTCTAGTATCACCATTTAATGTATGATTTAATTTTTTTTTCATGTTTTGGATAGGGCCAGACATATAAATGACTCATTCTATCTTCTAGGTTACAAGAATGTCTCACTCCACAAAGCCCTAAAAGTGAGTGCTGAACTTAGTGCTTAGTTAGTGCTTTATATTAATATAAATGCAGTATATTTAGTGTTATAATGATTATTTGCTTGGAGTGTCTTATGGCTGATATATTGTTTCCATTTTATATTTATCTAATATCTACAGGCTGGATTGAAGATCTGCAAATAAAATCTTGTGAATTTCCACTACATAAGGCACTACTTTCAGAGGTAGAGTGAGTAGATGGGTTTCAGAGATTAAATATTACATATTTCAAGAGGTTTATTTTAACTTGACTTGTTTTAGGATGAAACTCAATTTTGGAAGGAACTTCAGAGAAGGTATTTAGAACCACTCAAAGAGAATAAAGAACAGCAGGAAAAAATCACAAAGGACTTCAAAGACCTCCGAAACAAAGTGAGTCGAAATGGAGCGTGCATGATAACATATGTTACCTTTTAAATGTATCAAAACTGAAGTCTCACTTACTATAATTGGTAAACTGATTCTGTTATAGGTTGCGTTTGCCTTCTTCATCTGCAATGCTCTTTGGTTAGTGGCCACTTTGTTCCTCCAAACCATTGGCAGTGCTGTCAGTCTATCCATCCCAAAAATCTACCCGAATGGGACGATTGCAAAGGGAGAATCATTTTCAGTCGATCCAATATCACTGATGTTTCTGCTGAGCTTCACATTACTGCTGTTTATGCAATTTTTTGCAATGCTTTACCACAGGTAATTAATTAGGACTGTACAATGTCCCACAGAATATATTTAGTGGTTATGTTACATGGAATTAATATAATTTTTGTTCTTTTCTTCTGTAGAATCTACACGTTAATCCATTTTGTGGCCTATATTGATACAGAGACTAAAGCTGTCCGAAAACAGTCACAAGAAAGTGAACGAAAGGTATTCTTTCTGGTCAATAGTGTTCTAAGTCAGTAATTTCCAAAAGTAATTTGACAGATTTTTTTATATTACTTTGTCTCTATAGACTTCTGAAGATTTGGACAGTAACCTCCAAAATGGGATAAAGCTTGAAACATTTTTGTGGATAAAGAATCCGTCTGCTGATGCTGCAGCTGTTGTATAAAACTGAAGTAAAACTGACTTAATTGAAGCTGGTGTGACACTAAACTTTGATATTTTGTATTTTACTGAAAAACAAGTACTTAAAAACACCGAAAATATCCAAGCACTGCTGCAGTGGGCTGGCCACCCTCCCAAGGTGAGATCTGCCTCATGCCCGTAGACCCGGGTTAGGCTCCAGGTACCTGGGACCCTGGTAAGGATTAGCGGTTACACAAAATGAATGAATGAATGAATGAATGAATATCCAAGCACTGTATACATTTAGCATATTATTAAAATGAAGCATATACTTAAACCACAGCATTTATTTGTATCAGATACGTACTACTATACTGATTGTATTTAGTGTTCTCCTCTTATATGCTAAAATGCACTTTTGTTTAAATAAAACTAATAAAAGATTACTTAAATGTAACAAGCATGCAAAACAGCTTTTTGTACCACAAATGCTATGTCCTACAGAAAATTATACAGGAAATTTTACAATATTTACACAAGGTTTTGAATAAAATTATAACTTGGTGAATAAAAATACATCTGCATATATAATATTGCTATTTAGAATATATAAAGATACATGATGTTAGTCTGTACTATTAAATAGATATACAATTGAAATGTGTTAGTGCTAAAGGTAGGCCTGGTTAGGCCTACAAGCAGCAGTAGGGTTCAGTGAAAAGTTCTGTGTGTGCTCATGAAGTCAAAGTCGGGATAGAGAAGGAATCCGGTAAAGGTAGTGTAGCGTCCCTGGTTGCTATAGACAGCGAAGTTTTCGTCTTGCTGACTGTACAGCCAGACAACATCTCCTTTTTTCAGTGGCAGCAGCAGACTCTGGCTTTGCATCTCTCTCTTGCGTGACATGTCCTCGTCAAACACCATGGCCTTCACCTCACCCTTGCCCATCATCAGCTTCACCGACACAGCCCTCCTGGGGTGCTTCCCCACTGTGAAGGCAAAGAAGTACACCCCTGGGACGTAGCATGTGAAATGGCCTGAAGACTTGTTGAAATGGCCACCAATGTTGACATACTCCACATCGAATGTTAGTGCTTCCTTCTTGTGATGCCTCCTGCTTTCTCCCAGGACAGAGAAGGTCCTAGCTACCGAAAATGCCGACCTAAGCTCCTCGGAGGCTTGTCTTCTTCTCCAGCTGTAGCTGGGGTCTGAAGGGGGGGGACAGTCGGCCCGAATTTCTGGTGGAGTCAAGTGGTTGTTGAGGTAGCCCATAGAGGATGTGGATTCTGGGTACACCAAATAGCCAGTGAAAGTAATATAGGGTCCAACGTTACTATAAAGGGCATAATCTGGGCTTTCCTGCACCAGCAGCCACACCGTGTCCAAGGGATTCAAGCTAAGCATGGCACTCTGGCTCTGCACCTTTCGACCTTGTTTCTTGAACTCATTGTAAGCCATGGCCTGAACCTCCTGCCCGTTTTTCACTAGCATGACCGACAGCAGCTTCTTGGGGTACTTGCCCACTGTGAAAGTGAAGTAGTACGCTCCTGGGACCCGGCAGCGGAAGCGGCCCGTGTCTGGATTGAAATCATTGCCCATATTGACGAGGAGGCGGTCAAAGGTCACTGCTCGCTCAGAGCTGCCCAGCACGCTGCTGCTGCGTGTGGCAGAGAAGGCCGAACTCAGGCCTGCCATCACTGGAGCGATATGGAAAGGGCAGGTGCTGCCCAAGCAGGCGAGCAGAACTGTGAGACAGAACACACTTCTGGATGAGCTCCAGAAGGCCACACCTAAGAATGGGGATATAAGTAGCCTGTAACATTAACCACAGCCTTCAGAGTGTTTTCACAAATTTTAAAGTCTGCCACTAAAATCTTTGTAACTAAAAAATTAAAGCATCAACTGTGGAGGAACCCAACCATTCTGTCTATATAAGAGGGTTTCATACTATTAATAGTTTTCACAAAACATTATTAAAAGGTCATGTCATGGAAAATTGATTTTTCTTCTCACAGCCCACCCAACCTCATGGGAAAAGTAACAAAATACAACATAATTATGGGATTGGCTCCCCTCATTGGCACAGTTCTGAACTATAGCCTTTCACAAAACGTTGTCTCAAGGCCCTTAACATCTGTCCTCTGGAAAGGCATGATGAACTGAGTGAAATTCCATATGAACGTGTTAGGAAGTCTGGTTTAGCCTTGTCACAATGCATTCTGCCTTACATATCAAGTGCCCATTGGAAGCAGTAACCCCTCTAATTCAGCTGGTATTGTCTGTTCTCTCTGTGCACTGGGAGGAGGCAATAGATTAGGCCCTGGTTCATCTGCTCCTGTGTCCTGGAACAATGGCATATTTGGAGCGGATGAGGTGGGGCATGAAAGAAATGTGACCAGGGAGTAATTTTTGGGTGTTAAGCAAAGACCCTGAAGCCAATACATGAAGGGTAAAAGTAAAGATGTACTAATAGTCAATTAAAGGAAAATGTAATTGTGTAAACTGTATATAAGCTGAAGGTAAGAAGGGAATGCTCTAAAACTTCCACACGAATAATGAATATAGTCATAATTAGGGCTCTCTCCATATCACACTTGCTAATATCTGCCACTTTTTCTTTTTTTTTGTGAGGCAGAAATAATTGCAGGTACATCAGAGCTCAAGAGATTTGTCTTAATTTTTTTAGTATTAGATGATTAACTGCAAGACAATTATACAGAGCAGTGCATGGAAATTATTTTACATTCTCTTCACTATTAAATATTTCCCAGCACAGTCAAGTTTTGATCACAGCAGATGATGCTCTTACCAATAAACCAAAAGCCTCATTTAAATTAACCAAAGCAAAAAAGGTTTGGCAGCACACTGGAATTTGCCCTTAACAAAAATCTGTTAATCACTGCATGGACACTTTTATAAAGCAACATTTTAGCTGATATTCAAAATAAAATTAAACACTATCTTAGAATTTGAATCAAATGTTAATATATTCATAAGCGGCAGACGTTCTATTGATGTTCTACATACCTGTCCTGAGCTGTTGCAAAGAGTTCATGTCTCTTCTGAGCTGTTCTCTTCCCGCAAGCCTCTCAGACACTCCGCCGCCGGATTGTCGAACAACTATCCAAATACTCCTGTCCACAATCTGCTCACCCAAGATCCCCTGCCCACACCCTCCAAAACATCTCGCTTTCATTCACTCACAGCCCCTTACACATGCACACATACATGAACGAGTAACGTAAATGACCATTTACTTGTGTTTTGTCTAAAACAAAGTATTTAATAAAATAAATATAAGCATGAGGGGTGTCACACAATTAAAAATGATCCAATAAATTACAAGATTCCTGATTTATTAAGCTAAAGTAATTGAACACATTTTTGTGCAACAAAAATCTTTTAAAATGTAAATGATTTTTTTCATTTAAGTGAATGAATAATCAACATCACAGACTTTCAACAGCTCTTTTGTTTCTGCACTGTTCATGTGCAGTAATGGTCACAGCAATCAAAAAATGCAACCTAACATGCTTAGAGGGAAAATGCTTCTGCAAGAACAATGAAAGAACTAAGTCCATATTTATGGTGCAGTTTAAGACAAGCACAGGTGCTCTGACGAATTGTCGAAAAATGCAGTTGTTTATAGACAGCTGTTTATAGTCAGTTTAGCACTAATAATGATGGGAAATAGGCAAATTATGTGCATAAGCCAAAGAAAAATATATTTTATTTAAACGAGAACAGCCTAAATAGATGGATAGATCTTTAGAGATGCATAGAGCCAGTTTATACAGTCAGGTTTTAACACTGAGAAATGCTACCGTGAAGCAGGGTGTTCTGATGATTCATGCTACCCTTGCTCCCTTGAAGTATACCATTGCCAGAGTCCCACAGGTTTATGGGCATGGCACTAAATACAGTACCAAGACTGTGGAACTGCACATGCGCAGAAGGGCATGGGAGCACATATCGATGGGTAGCATGTTTTAAAAGAACACCAGACCGGGTTAAGGTCATTCCCTGCTGAAAAGAAACAAATACCATTAAAACACTCTCAAGGTGTTTTGTCAGTGATGTCTAATGGCATAGTAACAGTGGCTTGTGAGTGAATGTGAAAAAAGTAAAAGAACCCAATGGTATAACTGGTGACCTAATTCTACAGCAATCAAGTGGTCTCTAATGGTAGCCATTAGAAAGCGAAACCAACAGGTTTTATTCCAGTGATGGGTTGATGATACTTAAATATTAATACTTATGATCCTCACATAAAAACTCCAATACTAAGTGTTTTCTTTAAGCAAGTGCTAGTTATTCATCCTTGTATTAACATGGGAGTTTCTTTGATGCTGAAAAGGTTGTTGTAACAGTTACATGTGTAGGACTGGAACTACTTTCCTCTGCTGGAGGGGAAAAGAGGTGGAGTGAAAGCTCTGTAATGGCACTTGAGTTCTGTAATGGACTTTCTCTGGATTCCAGTGAGGAGAGCGTTGCAATAGTCAACACTATTGCAAATAAAGACAATTTCTTAGTCTTAAGTGACAAATCTCTAATTTTAGCTATGTTTTAAGGAGTCAAAAATTCTGATTTTGTTATAGCTGTAATGTAGTGACTGAAATCAGTTGTTTAGCTGTGCTTACCTTTGTACTGTCCTTTTTAAGCAATTTCCTTTGGGATCAATAAAGTTTTCTTTCTGATTTCTGCCATAGCAGTGTAAATTTCTGAACTTGTGGGACTAACTGAGATTTATCTTCAACATATGATCTTTATCTCCATCCAGCTGTATTTATTTAGCTGGAGAAAGTTGATACTTTATCAACGCTCTGACACAATCTATGAGACCAAAGTCATTTGGTCAGAGAGCCAGATAGATCTGAGTGTCATCTGTATAGTTAAGATAAGACACGTAATGCTCTGTAAGAAACTGGAAAAAAGCTTTGAAATTATAATAAGTGCTCAAATATACTACACAAAAGTAATGTTGTAATGGTTAGTCTCTGTTCCAGGTCATCTCAAAGGTGCTGGATGGGGTTGAGGTCAGGGCTCTTCCAGAACAAAGTCATAAAGCCATGCCTTTGAGGACCTTGCTTTGTGCATTGGGGCACAGTTATGTTGCAATAGAAAAAGGTTCTTCAACTGTATCTACAAAGTATGCCGTTGTTCAGAATGACTTGGTATGCTGAAGCATTAAGATTGCCCTTCACTAGAAGTGAGGAGCCCAACCCAAACCCTGGAAAACATGTGTGTCCCAGTACTTGTGGCCATATAGCGCCCTTTCCTCAGCTCTGCTTATGGGGAAATGGCGTGTGCAGTGGTGTGGACTACATGTCCCGTGGTGCTCCGGAGCGGTGCAATGACGCCGTGCGGCGGGCGTGTTCACTGCGTCTCTGAGAGGAAGAGGCAGCGAGAGACGAAGCTAAAAAACCCGCATTCACGACAAGATGGCAGGATTGCCCCGCAGGATCATCAAGGTAAATGTGGTGCGAGTCTCCTTCGCTTAAACAAGCTCCTAGTCAGTTGAATGAAGGAGCCAGTTGAGTAAGAAACGTGAAACTGGCTCTCGTTTCTTGTATTTTTGCGCCTGCTAGTGTTTGTTAGCCAGCCACTTCCGTTCAGTTCCTTAACCCCAATATGGGTGGGTTAAAAATACATGCACCTTGAGCTTGGAGCAGCAAAAATGGCGGATGGCCCGTCTCTTCTGTATAATTGTTTGAAATAATAAAGTAAAAGACAACTTATAAGAGCCGAACAACCCAAATAAAAAAAAAGCAGACGGGCATGCTAACTCGTGCTAGCTGAATCACAGGCTGCTGCCATTCATCGATTTACGCCTAGCTGTGGCTAACAGGAGGGAGAGACCGATTTTTATCACAGTCGTGGTTTACCTGGTTATACTCTGTGCCAATGCGTGTTTGGTAAATGAACATAAAGTGTAAGGGACACCGTTAAGAGCCAAAAATCCAGTATTTGAGCTGTAAAGTCCCGTTCGGCTCGCTTAGCCAGTTTGGGCTGCTAGTGCTGCAGGTATTTTTCCGTGTTGGGCCTGAAAAGCAGCTAAACTGGCCCAATGTCATGCCCAGGAACATTGTAGCACACCCGAAACAAAACCAAAACGATCAACAACTGAGCTTGTTTCTGTTAATGAGGGCTAGTAAACATATAACAGTCATTTTACGTGAAAATATGTTGCCAGCCGAGTGTTGCTAGCTAGTGGCTAGCACAACGAGCCTCTGCGGTGTGATTTCTTCTCCAAACCCCTTCAGATATTTCTCTAATTTTGGAGCTCACTGAGCTTTAGACCGTAAAGCTTTTACCAAGAAGGTAGAGGGCAAGCTATCACGATGTTATAATGAGTAGTGTGCGTTTTAGGTGTAGGATTTTGTCTGTAATGAAAAGGCGTAGCTCCTGTCGGCTGGGTCCCTCACATCCAGGAGCTTAGGACCAGCAGGCCTGATGTTTCTGCATGCAGCACCTTAATCTCCAGAACCCTCCAAAAAAGACCCCTTACAGGATCTTATCTTCAAAATGTCTGATCTGGTTTTGGGTTAACAAAATATTAATGTATATTTTACTAGCATGCCATGTCATTTTAAATAAATATATATATATATGTGTGTGTGTGTGTGTGTGTATGTGTATATATATGT
>JBBPDC010000019.1:12706495-12725579 GCA_037974485.1 Hemigrammopetersius urotaenia
TATAGATAGATAGATAGATAGATAGATAGATAGATAGATATATATAGAGGTGATCTGCATTAATCATTATAGGTGTGTATTTAACGGTAGTTAACCCCACGCCCCCAACCCCTTTTTGTAGACAGAGGTAACTAGATATTGTGTGTGTGTGCACTGAGCATCAGTGTGGTGTGTTGCGGCGTGGGAGGACTGGGAGCACATGCCTGAGAGCAACCCTTTAGCGTGAGACTGGGATTGGGAGCCCCTCTCTTGTCTGTGTTTTCTCTGCATGGTTTTGTCCATGGACTATCTGAAATATTTCAGGAATTTTCCTCTCTGAATGATATTTAGGAAAAAACAGCAAGAACTCTCCACCCACAAAATGCTTTTATCCATTTCTGCTGATGTGCACTGTGGAGGGGAATTCAATGTGGATTTGCATTACAGAGAAATGTAACCTGTATTTATAGAGGGTTCAAGAGAATGAAATGCAGACATTTTAAGTCAGTAGGCCAGCATGGCTTAAAAGTTCTGCAAAAACAAATTGGATTGGAAAATTGATTGACTATAATAGTTCAGTGCCAATAATTTGGATCAGTAATCCGCCACCAGTATGATTCCCATATCATGCGCCTATAGTTTGCATGCACACTAACAGTATGATTTTTTTTAAATTTGATTTGTGCTTTTACTCAATTATGTTTTCTCAATGCAGTTTCTCAATACTACAATTTCTTAGGAGATTAAAGTTGTAACCAGGCAGAAGCACCCCATTTTAGCTCAACAACACATTCTGCATCTGTACATCTGCAGTAATTATTTTTAAACATAGCCATTGTTCGCTGAACTGTTTTTGCTCTTTGTTGAAAATTTCATGAACAGGTTTTGAAGCAGTTTAGGTCTCAGAATAACTCCAGCATTATATAAATGCGTTAATTTGTCCAAGGGTCATTGTGTAGCAGTTGAAGCAGAGGAATGCAGAGGTGCTCAGCCTGTTGTGGGCAGGTTACACAACAGAACATTGGAGAGTGGTTAATCAAGCTGTGCACCTCTCAGATGTGTCACGTCTCCAGACTCATGCATTCCACAGGTGATATCAGATCCTCTCTCTCATTACTCATGTGGGTGTGTGGTTCCAGAGGCCCTGAAGGTTACTTTGTCTCACTCTCCTAATAATGCCTACCACCTCCTTCGGTGTAGCGGGACCACGGATCATAGGAGGTAGAGCAATGTGGGCTGACTTGCACCTGTGGGCTGCTGAAAACAGATACATCAACTTTTTATAATGTGTACTCTAACTTAGCTTTAGCTGGTCTTGGTGATATACCTGAAGCACAATTTTCTGCTTCTTTTGACCTTGAAGCAAACATGTCATGTATTTACACAAACGGCATGTGTTTAACTCCAGAAATGTGGTTCAGAACCACTGCAGGTCTATGTGGTGGTAGCTGGTGGAAAGGCCTGGGCTGTTGGTTTTCAAGTCTTCATCATACATGCCATATTCTCTTTAAATATTTGTGAATACAAGGTTTGTTGTGTAAAAGCAAGGACATTTAGTAGCTTAATCTTAGCTAAAGTTAGTCTGTGTGTAACAGCCATAGCCCAAAGAGAAAATAGTCTTTTATTTAGCCAGGGCAACTTAAATGCATGTTGCATGATGGTCGTTACATGCATTAAATTCTTCCTTTCAAAGAATTTGAGACACCACCAAGGAACAGTTACAAAATAAGGAGAGGGTCCGTGCATGTTCACTCTCCTAATTTAATATGGGAGGCCTTGCCTTTCTCTCTCCCTCTGGTTATCAATAGATTCTCTTCACAGTAGCAAAATGAACAGGTACAGGAGGGGTGGAGCAAGAGAACAAGTAGTTAACTGATTGCGGATCTCATTCTCTCAGACTGATTAAAAATGGAATAATATGTTTGAAAATGAGTCACCGCATGCATTGGCGGCCGTGGATATACCTAGGTGGCTAAGTAAAGTCTGTGTGGGGTGTGTGCACTTTTGATTTGACTTTTGTTTAGAACTGGGCAAAACTATGATGATAGCCAGGTTTTTTTTATCCAATTACCTAGTTCATACAAGAAGGTAATTCACCTCCGTTTATGGTGTAATAGGGGACTAAAACACACAGCAGTTTAGACTGGAGAGATGGACCTTCAGTTGAGGGCTTCAATGTCAAATCTAGATAATTATTTTTCATTGTTCATGATGTTTACAGTGACAGTATTAATCTTGACATTTATAGTGTGTAATACAGTTCTTTAGGCTGTTGGTGTTGCATCCCATTAAAGTTGGCTGTAAGCTAGGGCTGGGCAATACGACCGTAATACATAACTCAGTACCTTTTTGAGCATATTGTGGATATGATCAGTACTCGACCAACCTAGATATTGATTTTTGCAAATGACCCGTTTCTGCTGTAGGTGCACAAAAAGGAATACATTAGGTGGATTTAAGCTATTTGTGATGGTGGAAATCTTATAGCTGCTGGGCACTATCTCCAATGCTCTACAGCATTTATACATAGTGAACAAATGTAGTTATATTTGGAAATGGTATGAACATCTGAAAAATGGTGGACCAGTGTGTGAATTTTTACAGGTATATGACAATATACATTTAACTCAGCTGCAGGTCAGAACTAACATTTGAACTAAACATCATTTGACTGTATAGATGAAGATAATTGTAAAACTGTAGATAAAACGGGAGTGGCTGCTTTTAAAATAAAGACATGTAATTTTCCGTTGATAGCAGACAGCATTGAGGAAGCAAAACCCACTTGGATGTGATATGAGGCAGGTGCTCTAGCAATTTTAAAAAGCTAAATTGAGCTTAAGAGCAACCTTGTTTCTGTCTGAGAAAAGAAAGCGATAAAAGCCCGGTGTCTTCCTCAACCAAAGATCTTTGTCCATTGCAAAATGGCTGTTTGTTTCGCAATAGGTTTGTGTATGCATTTGTTAGCTTTAAGCAAAAAAAGAAGCAGCTTGTGGTCATGGTTTGTTTTTTTGTGTGTCTCATTGCTGCTTTCTGATAATGATTAAGCATCAGGAATGGGAATATATGAAAAATTGCATCACTGTTCAGTGAATCACTGTCCCAAGTTCTTTCGAGAGGGAAACAAAAGCTGCCCAACTCTTCAAAATAATTGCAGGGGAAATGAAATTCATGTTCATGTTTTATTCCTCCTCTGTGTTTGGTAGAGGATATTAAGCAAATTCACATGTGAAGCACGGTTTCAGTTTTAACAATACTGAATCCATAGACAGAAAATGTCTGCTATAGCCAGCTATATATTACTGTATACTGAAACACTGGACATTGTCATCATGGAATGTCCAGGTTTAATAATTGACGAACAAATTTACATTATTTTGTTATTAAGGATCTACATGGTCTTTGTGACACGAGATTTTTTGAGTCATGAAGAGCTTGAAGGTTTCCCTAACTGACATTGTTCATGTAAGAGTTTTGTAACGGGATTGTCTTGTGTGCTTATTTTAGGCAGTGCAGTGCTTACTAGCTTACTAAATTACACTCCTGCGGAGCCTCTGTTACAGTAGTTTTAGTCAGTCTTGTCAGTAGAGAAGTAGAATGGCTAGCCATATATGGATTTTTTTTTATTTTTTTTTTTGCACTTTAGTTTTTTCCTGTTTATTGAAGATTGCATCCTGTCCTGTAACCTAGTGCATGCCAGTACACCACACATCCCTTCCTGTGACACAGTTTGTGTGTTTCTTTGCAAATTATGTTTCAATAGAGGGAACAGATGCATTCACTTGAGTTTCTCTTGAAACAGTGATCTTGCCATGAAGAGGATGTTTGGTACCTGGGGCTTTTGAGTGTTCATTCATATGTTCACATGTTTTACAATAACCATAAGCACAGTTCTCATATTGGAGATAATGAGAACAGCCAGTCAGAGTGATAAGTATGAGGGACATTTTTTTAAAAAAAAACCAACTTTTTAATGTCCCTCATACAGTACCAAAGTATTATCTATAATAGCCCTGTCTCTTTAATGCAAAGTAGGCTACATGCAAGTGTGGTTTTGCTTTTGGTGTATAATCTCCATAATTCACACCAGGACTCTAATGCTTAACTATTTTACTGTTTTCCATATGGAGTAGTAATTGAGGGTGGGTGGCTTTTTTTTATAGATATTTGTGCCAGTGCTGCACAAACTTTCCAAACCAATTCTTGAATCAGTTGTTTGCCCTTTTTCTTTTACTGCAAACAGAAAGCAAATGAGGGTTAAATCAGAACTGAGAATGCAATGCTGAAAATGGGTGTTTGGTGACTAGTCTGACATCCCTTACAGTCAAGACACTGATATTAGTAGCATGCATACAGAATTTAATTTAAGACAGTTACTCAACAGTCTATTGGCTCATGAATCTAAATCTTTAGATCTAATTTGTATATACCTGCTGGCCATTTTTCTGTGTTCTCAATACACTGTGAAGCTAAACAAGGAACAGGGCAGTTTTTGCTTTCAACTTTTCATGATCTGTACTAAAAGGGCAACAGACGGAGAAACAGTAATCTGTGAAAGGAGCACAATGAGCTTTAGGTACTGACTTACACTGAAGCAGGTAATTATTTTAATAATAAATGTCAGTTCATTACACTTGAACTGTATATATGAAACCCATATCTGACCCTTTCCATTGGTAAGCTGTAATATCTAAACAAGCATGCCCTCTGCTTATGTCAGCCTGTGCCATTGCTAATTAGTGCACAATATCATGAGCTCAGCTACTTCCTCTTTTAACCTGTTGTCTTTGTTCCCTTCACTGTTTGTGTGTGTTTGTGTAGGAAACTCAGCGTTTGTTGGCAGAGCCAGTGCCAGGCATAAAAGCAGAGCCAGATGAGGGGAACGCTCGCTACTTTCATGTGGTCATCGCTGGACCTCAGGACTCCCCCTTTGAGGGAGGGACTTTTAAACTTGAACTCTTTCTTCCTGAAGAATACCCCATGGCAGCTCCTAAAGTACGCTTCATGACCAAAATATATCACCCCAACGTAGACAAGCTGGGAAGAATATGTCTAGACATTTTGAAAGGTAAGTCCCAGAACCAGAGACCATAAACATACATAAATCTATAAGTCCAATTTTTAGACTTGACTCTTTTTCCTCTTTTTCTGTCTAATGTAAAGCTCTTCTGACTGCTTCAGGATATGTTGCTGCTCTTAATAGTCAGTCACTGCAGTGTGGCCACATTTATATTGCAGCAGAACTTCTGTGACCCTTAGTACCTGAAGCGGCTCTGATGGACGTGCCTTAACCGCAGTGTAAATGACCTGCCAGGTCTAGATTGTATAAATTGGCCAAATGTGCATTCTGTGTACTGAAATGCTAGCAACTGTTCTGTGCTTAGCAACTAACTTTTGTGTACCAATCCCAAAGCATTTTTGATAGTTTGTGTGTTTGCTTTGTAGAGCATTTAGGTGGTCAAAAATTCAGGCACCAAAAACATCCTTTGTTTATGGCTGTTGTATGAAATGGCTTTTTTTCTAGGAGCTTTCAGACTTTATTTACTTTGGCTTCCTTAGTCATAAGTGGTTCCTAATGTGGTCAGCATTCTTCTCTTGTTGTAATCGCCAGTCCATGGCACAGCTTGGATGAAAACCTGGCTGTCCCTCTGTACTGTTGATGAGAAAACATTAAAAAATTGCATTTTCACTGAGAGAGCTTGGTGAGTCCAAGACTCACTATGTTTGAATTTAGGGAATTTTGCCTTTATAATCTAAGTTATAATAATCTAAAAGAGAAAAATGCCTCTTTTGACTTCATGGAGAGGATTTTCCTCATATATTAGCAATATGCCTGCCTTTACTGTTGTGAAAATACAGCTGGCTGCTACTTTTCTCCTTGTCATCTACACTCATCCCCTCTCCTTCCCCCAACCCCCCTCTCCCCTCTTCTCCCTCACATAATACATTTTACAGATAAGTGGTCCCCAGCCTTGCAGATCCGCACAGTCCTGCTATCAATCCAGGCATTACTAAGTGCTCCCAACCCCGATGATCCTCTAGCAAATGATGTTGCAGAGCAGTGGAAGACCAACGAAGCTCAAGCCATAGAAACAGGTGGGTGATTAACCATAGGAACATCATTCTAAGAAATAGTTTCTGACAATGGATAGTAATGACATGGGCAATCTCTTACTGAAAAATGGAAAATGTCATTAACCCACGTGTCTTTTTGATATATGAACAGTAGATTTGTAGTAGATTTCTGGTAATATGACACATTTTTTCCTCTTTGTTTAAAGTACACTTCTGTTGTGTAGGACTGTCACTATCAGATATTTCAGGAGTTACAGATGGTTTTTTTTGTCTACCTTGAATACTGGATTTTTACATTGTTAGTAAATCTCAGACTTGACTTTCTTTGTGTAAATTTGACATCATATGCATGTAATTTGTAAACGGAGACCTTCAAACAGGTGACAAATTAAAGAAATTTATGAATAAATGGTTGAAGTCTAATGAGTGTAGCTGTACTGCATTTAAGTAATTTAGTTTCTCTGTGGCATGGGGTCAAGCCTAGTTGACATTTAATTTTGGATAAAGATGGCCAGAATGTTTTTTGGTCCTCAGATATCAGAAGCTTCAGTTCCAAAAATGACCAAACTAGATAGTGTTTTAGTAGGAACACCATTGTCGAACTGACATCTATGTTTAGATCTATGGGAATGAAATGGTGGTCAAAGGTGCCCTTTCAGTGACTGTGAGGATATATTGGGGATAAACAGGAGAACCTATTCCTGAGGTACCTGAGAGTGCCACTGTAGGACTTTTGGCAAAATGGTCCATTATCAGCTCCAAAGAAATAATATATCAGGACTGCAGGACATACACTCCAGTATTATTGGTCTACAGAAATGCAGAAAAGGGATGTCAGATAGTTCATATACTTCATCATATTCACCACAAGTGGGCGAGTGCATGTGTTGTTTTTTTTTGTACCAAAAGAACAGAACAGGTCTAAATGCTTGACACCTACAGTGATGGTGTAAATGGCTTTGTCGTGCTTTTGGGGCATTTTGCTGGCATGGTTTGGGTCCACATGTGCCTTTATTTGAAAGGGTCACATCACCTGGGACTGACATATGAGACAGCGCTGTCCACCACAGCAATTAAAACACCAAGTGAGGGACTATCTTTTGGAAGAATGTTGTTCTATTGTCTCTCTTATGTTTCCAGAGATTTATGGCTTAGCACAGTGAAGCTATTCTGGCAGCCTGTGGCTGCCCCGCACCGTACGGTTTTTCCTTTAATTTGTCACTTGTCTGATTGTGCATTCATGATGTCTTGCCATTTTATGTTTGCTTTCTTTCAGTGATGCAAACAAAAGCACTACTCTTCAGTTTACAGTTTGTTTGTCATTGCTGTCTATTCATGGGTGATATTTTTTTTCCCCTTTTGTGTAAGAGGGACTGCTTCAATATAGTGTCATCAAATCCATTAGAGCAACCTTGTGTATCATATGGAGTTTAAAGAATGTGTTGCAGAATTCTTGTTTTTAAATGGACAGTGGATCTATGCATAAACCAAGTGTATATTGCATATCATGAACCTGCTGTGAAGTCGCTCTGACTCAGTGTGCACATGCGGAAATGTGAAAATGTTTCTAATTTTGATACATTTAAATAATAACAGTCCTAATTTTAGTGTATTTCATGTTTGACTTCATTATACAATGAAATAGCTTTTGTAATTTTTTACCCTTTCATAGAATGGGGGCCATGTGTCTGTACCATGTTGCATTAATGAGCTCTGTATTGCTTGTAAGAGTTCCTTATACTAGAGTTTTAGAGCTTAGTCAAAGGAAGATATTTTTTTGCTTTCTTGCAGACATTTTGGAGGAAGCATATTTTGAGTCAAAGGTTTTAACTGCAAAAAAAGTTATGAGCCTTTATTCTTAGTCATGCTGATTCGTAACGAAAGAAGCCCACACTCCAGTAATTCATTTTTCTGTGATTTAGTCCTGTTGATTTCCAGAGCCTTAGATGATTTAGCTCGGTTCACCGCTGAGGTTTTCAAAAAGATGTCTTTGAATCTTAAGTAGGAGTCCCTCATTGGGGTCATCTTTCCAACAGCTCATCCTGTTACACAGAGAAATGTGTTCTGCTCCTGTATTAAATCCAGTCGATGTCTGAGTGTAAGGTTTGTTAATGCTTCTGCTGTTTCTGTCTGTTTCAGCCCGGACATGGACCAGGCTTTACGCTGGGAACAATATTTGAAATCTAGAAGGAGGGGGGGAAAAGAGGAAAAATAAAAAGTGGAAGTCATGTGTGAACACAACTCCTCATGTTCTGCCAAGACCTATTCATTTGCATTTAAAGGACACAGTCTTAGGGAAACAAATGTTATAATAAACAACTGTCAAAGAATATATTAAAGAAAAGAAAAAAATAAAGAATGACAATTGCATACAATTTGTGATTTAAAGGCACATTAGCAGAAAAAAAAAAAACGTCTTTGTCCTGATTCACAACTGTTAAGATGCATGGGCAGAGGATTTAGATCTACTCACGTGGCTTTCTTTTTCCATTGATCTGGGAGGCTGTAGGAGACCTCTGCTGTAAAGAGTGTGTAGTTTCAAAGAAAAAGATGAAGAAAAACTGGTTGTCATTCGCTTGTCCCTTCATACAATGGTTAGGGTGGGAGGGGGGTGGCGGATAAACTTTTACTTTTTTTTTCTTTTAACCTCTTTTGTTTTGTTCTTGCCATTATGCTGCTTGTCTGAGAAGCAGCTGATTAGCCCCTAATTAGTCACACCCTTTCTGGTAAACTACAAACTCCTCCCCTTTTTAGAACGCCTAGAAGGAAGAAAAAAAACCACATTGCGTTGCTTATTTTAAAAAAAAAAACCAACAAAACAAATAATTGCCACATAACAAATGATGCAAAATTTGTTGACTTTGGCAAGGGTTAGACTAAATTAACAATAAATTAGCCTTCCATCATAATGTTAACTGTTGTGAACGCTGATCGTGTTGACTCTAACATAGGCTTTTACACTCTCTCTCTCACACTCTCTCTCGTTCTTTTTCTTTCTGTTTTGGCCGCAGACAAGAAGCAAAATTGTACCATGAGTTTTAGTTTAACAATTATGTTATCGTATTCGGTGTTAGTATTTTTATTTTTTATCTATCTTGCCATCGCTGTACTAATTGCACTCTCTAAGCTCCATTATTGGTGTGCGCTTTCTCCTGCGTCTGTCACAGTCTGGTGCATCGAGATTCATTTGCCTGTTTCTTCCCATTAGCCTTTATTTTGCAAACCGTAGGTTGAGTTGGTACTGGTGGTGTGCAGACAGTGAGGTCTTTCTTGGGGGGGGCACGGGGGTTGGGGTGAGGTGTGTAGGAGCAGACTACGATCAATGAATGCTTTCTCCATTTCCATGATTGGTCTTTGGTTTGACATGTCTCGATTCACTGTATGTAAATTCCTTCTTTCTAAAGGGGAGAATGATTTCCTGCTTTCTGAATGACATGAAACAGTCCACATACTTTTGTTCTTTCTGTAAATAAAATCTGTTGATTAATAAGACTTGTGATCTTTTTCAACCTCCTTGGAGTTGAGTTGCTTTTTTTTTTAAAGCTATATTTCTTGTTCTGTTACATTCTTAAGGGAATTATGTAAAATGATGGTAGGGTGATCATTTACAGGTGGTGATTAGTGAGCTGTCATGGTTTTCAGTTTTCTGATTTTAATGGAGAGGACCTGGACACTAACAGCTATTGGGATGTATCACCAAACCCATAGAGGTACTATTTAATGTAATAATTGCTTCAAAGCCCACTTGAATAAGAGTCCTAAAGTGCTGAGCAACTTAAAGAACTGCCAACAAACACATTTGTACATCCAGCTTCTGTCTGCTCTAGTTCAGAAATTTGAAAGGTGGTGCTTCTGCTGTTTGTTGTCTGAGGCTGTTTTGCCATGCATCTCTGCCTGGAATGGATTTTAAAAAATGTTGCAGACCAGACCTTTGTGAGAAGCAGCTCTTAGAAGCGTTTAATTCTTCAGATGTCTGATTCCTATTCATACCTCTGAACGATTCTAACTTCTGTGTTTACATCTGCGCCATTTAATTATGCAGAAATGTAGACAAATCCGAATCAAAATGAGCTTTTTAAGCATTTTCTTAGTCTGTTTACCCAAGTGCCTTCATATAATGTGGGAAAAATACAAAATACAGCCTTCAAATGCATTCAGTGAATGTGCCATGAAGTAATCCGAATTTAACTAAATGATATCCTGTTAAATGTATTTGGTGGCATTTCAAATGAAGACAAAAAACGCGAAAGCACATAAATCTGAGGTGATGGAAGTAAAGAATAAGTGAATGAATAAATGTCCAATAATCCATTATTACAAATAATGAATATTTAGTATAAACATTTAAGATAATCAATTGCAAGGGAGATAATGTGTCAAAATGATGTTTACTGTATACACAATGATATATTGCAAGTATTGGTTTTAACTGCTTTTTTTTTTATGAAGTCAAACACGAAAGGTCAAAAAATAAATGACAGTTATGGAGGAAATAATGAATAAACATTCTTTAGAATCATTTGCAATGTTTATTATAAAAGAATAAATCGATTAATAACGATGTTTTACATTAAGGTAATGTATCAAAGTAATGTGTTTACATAATACAGTATAATATAATACACTAGTGCAAGTGATCAATAAAAATACCAAATACCAAAACTTGTTACTCTGGCTGGCCGCTGGGTGGCGCCATATCTGCGCTGCTGAACTGGTCAGGGTGTCCGCGTGGTCTCTCTCACTGCGGGGAGCGCTTCAGGCCCTGTATGTGTGTGTGCGAGTGAGAGAAACGGAGAGGCAGGGACAGACAGAGAAAAAGAGTGTGTGTGTGAGAGAAAAGAATGACGGACAGACAGTTTGTGTGTGTGTGAGAGAAGACACGTACAGACAACGCGTCCGTGAGCTGGAGGTACAGACTGGGACAGAAGGAAGCCGTTCTCAGTGCTTTCTCCTCACTCGGCTGTTGGTGTCCCGGGCGGCTCTGTCTGTCTCTTTCCCCGCGCTGAGAGCCGGAGCAAGCCATGGAGGAACAGAGAGAGGGGAACCAGCTCCAGCTTGACAATTCTGCTTCAGAATAAAACAGGAGTCCTGGGGGGCGACTTTCTCTCGTCTGTCCGAGGAGCAGCGTGTGTGTGGAAACCCACACATTCCAGGTGTGGATAGACTTGTATTCCTCTCCTCTGTGGAGACTCTTTGAATCTGGAATACATGATGAAATTTAAGCCAAACCAGACCAGGACGTATGACGGAGAAGGCTTCAAGAAACGGGCCGCGTGCCTGTGTTTTAAGAACGAGCACGAGGATGAGGTGGGTTTGTGTATTTTTTTTTAATTATTCATTTTCTGATGACACACACTTTGTGAATGCAGTATGTGTCATGTGGAAGCCGGAGCTTCCTATTCTCCCGCAGCTCCCAGAACCCAGAGCATACTAGAGCTCCTGCCAAACTTCTGAAGGTTCTCAGAGAAAGAACAAATGCAGATCGCGTTCCCAGAGCAGCTGCTCGAGTGTCTAATCAGGGTTTTAACAGCAGTCTGCCACTTTTATAGACGCAGGCTGGGTCTAGTGCATCTGGCACTGCAGTCCCACCACTGGAATCCCATTCACCTCCACTGCTGGATCTTCAGCCAACATGTGCAGGAGTGACTGGATTCCTCCTGCGCTCTCACTCTCTGGCAACTGCTGGTCTGTTGGTTGAAGAGTTGCGATCGAAAAGTTGTGGGTTCGCATTACAGGACTGACAGTGGCACCGTTGAGTTCCCCATAAGCACGGTGCCGTCCCCACACATAGTTTCCCAGGCGTTCTGTTCCTGGCTGTCCGCTGCGTCACTCGGGTGAAAGACTTCAATGCAGATGAATAAAGTGTCAATTTTTCATAAGTGAACACACAACAGCATACAGTCTGAACGGTACGAAACTGTTCTTTGCATTTAACCAATTCACCAAGTGAATCAGTGGGCAGCCGGGGAGCAGTGTGTGGGGATGGGGCCCTGCTACCTCAGTGGTGCCACTGGCAGTCCAGGGATTTGAACACACAACCTCCTGATTGCAATGGCCACTCCCTAACCACTAGTCCACTAGAAATAACAGTCTTAGCTTCCGGATCACAAGAACTGTAATTATGTATTATTGCTTTGATTGCTCAAAAAGCTGATTGGTGATAAAATAATTGTAAAAGGGAAATAACATTGAATGTGTGAATAGCTTGTAGATGAAGCTGAAATATCCAAACACCCATGTGCCCAAATACTACCTGGCACTCTGGCACACTAAGAAAAAAGTGGATTTTCTGTTCCTTTGGGCCAAAATAGCCAGTCTGGACTTTTAAATTGCAATATTAGCTGGAAAAAACTGAAATGAAATATTTTCCTTAAATCATCCAGCCGTCCTAGAATCACAAGCCTTCTTAAGTGCCTCCTTTCAGCTCAGAGTATTAACTTTTCCGAAGCGAATACCAAATCAATCCAATGCATTTAGTCCCTAATTCCATTGTTTTTTATTCTGTTTTATTCTGTTTAGCTGACGATAGAACACAGATTGTGCCACTGTTGCTCATTTTTGAGCCCTGTCATGTTGTATCAAAAGTGTACTAAATGGAGAACAGTGGCACTAAATGAACTTAACTGAATGTTGATGCTTTAATTTCTGTAAAGCACTCGAACTTGGTGTGTGTTGACCTGTTGTTTTGACTCCAAGTGGTATTGGCAGCTGCTATTTCTGCTTCATGAGTCCTTGAGTCTTTATTTTTTTGAATTAACCGTTTGTTCCTTGAGAGATTAGTCTACCACTCTCCTGTAGTCTTTATCGACCAAGCAGCTGCAGATTTGTTGTGTTGCACTACAGAACTGTAAATCGTCCAAATCATGCACTAAAATGGCAGTTTCAGGTCAGTGGCATCAGTCTGCTTTGTTTTCCCTCACTTTCCTGCTCACATCCTGCTGCTGAATTCAGTAATCAAATTTAAACCTTCACTCTCATTGTTTCTCTGCTTTAAGCTAAGTAAGGGAGGGTTATTGCTTCACTTTCAGGGAGGGAATCACAGGGCATCACAGGGAATCACAGGCTCTCATCTTCCTCTGAACACCACATCTTTCTGTAGAAATTATCCCAGCCACAGAATGAGACACATGTTAAATGTTGTCCAATTAAAAGTGGAAATATTGAGCCAAAGTATGATTGAAAGTCAAGAAGTATTTACATTTACTCAAGCACACTACACCAGTATAAGTCCAATAAAAAGGCAGCCTATTATGCTGCTTACATCTATCTAAGTTGCTTGGAATGAGAAAATGTGAGAAACATATAAAGGTAAGTGCATATCTGTTTGAACGAATACATTCTAAGTTGTCTTTGTGTGTGGTGTTGTGTGTGGTGTAGGCAAAAGAAGAAGATTTTTGGAAGTGTAACTAGAGTACAGATATTTAGTGTGAATAATAAAGTTAATGCAGTTAAAAGCTGCAAAAAATACAAAGTACAGTTTAGTATTTTTTGCTTCAGTGGTCAGTCTAGTAGCATCCGTTCACACACAGCCCCCTTTGCACATGAATTTCCTGTAATTCTCTCTCATACTCTGCATGTGGGAGCATGTGCATGGAGACAGTGGAATGAACAGATTTTGGAATCAAGCTTGACCACTGACTTCTCTCAACCCCAGAATAGCTGTGAAAAATAACAAATCCACTCCTTTTTTATACAACGACTTACATTTGCAGTTCTGTTTAAAATCTGCAATATTGACTTAGTCATTGTATCATAATACAGACTGAGCAAATTAGGTTGAACAATGTGAAATAATTCTGTACAGTTTATAGGGTAGTGTGAGGTGTTTCTGTGGTTTTGCTAGCACTTTATTTGGATGGTCCACTGTAGATGTTTGGAGATGCTAGGCTTGTCTCTAGCTTATATTAAACTAAATATCTGTTTAATGTAACTGAACTTGAAGTTGAATATAAAAATATTCTATGAAGTTGAACCCTAAATCTCAGCAGGAGGTCATCCTTGAAATCACATTCGGACTTCTCCAAAATAATATACTTAGTCCAAATGTCCAATTCTTATTTATCAGAAGACAGTGAAGCCATTGTGATGTATAGAGAAATACAGGTATTTAAGATAAAGGGGAAACTTCACTGGAAAGTGATTTTTTACTTAAATGAAGCCCCTTACGTGCACATGGTGTGTAGATTACTCTGCATTTATCTTCAACAGTGCTGCCACAAGTGAGCTTTGTCAACTATGTTATACAGCATAATATAGTGTATTGTAAAGAGAGATTAATTGATTTAATTAATCAGTGTGTTTTCACTTACATTTCGAAACATGATAACATGGACATTGAAAACTGAATAATCGTCCCCCAGTCCTGTCTCTGTGAAGTACACTGTCCCACAGTTTTAATGTCTAAATGTACTGTAATATCTAAACTGTGGCCTATTGGGAGGGATACTCGCCTCTGGGTTTGAATCCTACCCTCAGCATACCACCACTGGGTCCCTGAGCAAGACCCTTAACCCCAAGGTCCTCCAGGGAGACTGTCTCCTGTAGTTAGGAATTGGAAGTCGCTTTGGATAAAAAGCTGAATTCCGGAAATGTAAAGAGGATCAAATTAGCAGAAGGTATGTGGTTGTTCGAATTTAAGGGTACATATTCTGAGTTGTCCCTTTACAGAAATGAACCTCGAGGGTGGAAGACAGAAGGCGGCTTCTGATGGCATGGGAGCCTTGGAGCCTGAATATTCAGCATAGCAAAAGGGCACAATCCTCCAGGTCTCCTTCATGTGATTAGAGCAGAGACGGGGGCCAGCGGGGGAAACAAGTTACACTATGTGCTAAAGCACCAAGTGACCTATCAGCAGCAATTTATAGAAGTGGAATGAAGCCACTGGCTGTCCCCTGGCAGATTCCTATTTCCACCTTGTGTCAGTCTTCTCTCTTCATCGGGTCTCTTCTTGTGATTTCTCTCATCTCTTTCATCTGTTATTTTTTCTGAAATTTCTTGTCTAACATCTTCTCATTACTCATCTTGTTTCCTCCCATATCATCTGGTGTTTTCTTGCTAATCTTCTTCTCTTTTCATCTCATCTTATTTCTTCTTATCTGATCTATGTTATTTCTCCTCTTGTCTTGTTAGCTCTTCTTGTCTTTTCTTCTCCACCTCTTGTTTCTTCTGACTCCTTCTCATCTTTTCTCTCCTTTTTCCTGTTTTTTCGTATTCTCTTATTTTCTATGCTCTTCTCTTCTCATGCTTTCTCTTCTCTTCTTTCATTGTGTTTTCTCTTCTTTTTTCTTTTCTCATGTTTTCTCTTCTTTCCTCTTTTTTGTTTTCTTCTTATATCTTCGCATCATTTCTCTTTGTCACTTCTGATTGAAGGGCACACAGACCATTCTCACACTCCAAACTTTCCATGCTTGCTCACTTTGACACCTACTTTCTTACTTAACTTAGAGCTGATATCGCTGAGTGACATGTCCAAACTCAGCACTGCCTGTACGTCATGACATTCCTGTTACATATTCACTGAACACACAACAGGTCTCTGTGAAATCAGTTCAGAACACTGAACTAGAAGGTCCTTTTCTCTGACAGAGGTGATGCCAGAAATGGTTACCATTAAAACCACAACACCCCATATTTATATCTCATTCTCTGTCTGAATTCTTTATCAGGACTGTTCTGGCCAGACTGATCTATGGAAAACAGAGCTTCTGCAAGCAGATAAATAATAAATATCACTTATAACAAAAAGTACATACGGTCATGGCCAAAATTGTTGGCACCCCTGATCAAGTGTTAATGCAATACTTTTCTGTAAGAAATACATGTTTTGCTATACACATGTTTATTCTCTTTATGTGTATTGGAACAAAACAAAAACAGCAGGAAAAAAAGCAAAAATGCAGCTCCAAACAAGTTCCAACGAAATTCAAGCTGTCCTGCAGCTCAGGGAGCATCCATGCCAGCGCAAACTATCCGTCAACGTTTAAATGAATTGAAACGCTATGGCAGGAGACCCAGGAGGACCCCGCTGCTGACACAGACATAAAAAAGCAAGACTACAGTTTGCCAAAATTTGTGGACCGATGAGACCAAGATAGAGCTTTTTGGTAAAGCACATCAGTCTACTGTTTACTGAAAACGGAATGAGGCCTACAAAGAAAAGAACACAGTACCTACAGTCAAACATGGTGGAGGTTCAATTATGTTTTGGGTTTTTTTTGCTGCATCTGGCACTGGGTACCTTGACTGTGTGCAAGGCATCATGAAATCTGAGGATTATCAAAGGATTTTGGGCCACACTGTAGGGCCCAGTGTCAGAAAGCTGGTTTTGCATCCGAGATCTTGGGTCTTCCAACAGGACAATGACCCCAAACACACGTCCAGAAATGGAGGTCAACAAAGCGTCGTAGAGTTCTGAAGTGGCCAGCAATGAGCCCAGACCTAAATCCCATTGAACACCTGTGGAGAGATCTTAAAATTGCTGTTGGGAAAAGGGGCCCTTCCAATATGAGAGACCTGGAGCATATGTAGAGAATAAACATATGTAGAGCAAAACATTTGTTAATGCCATACTTTTCTGTGAGAAATACTTTATTTTCTGGAAAAATTTCAGGGGTGCCAACAATTTTGGTCATGACAGTAGAACCTTATTTCCACTGGTTTAAAGTAACCCTAACCCTAAACACACACACATTGTAGTCTGTTTACTTGCTAATTGATGTTTTCACTAATTTGAATGAAACATGTTACACTTTAACTCACAAGGCATTAATACCGTATTTATTTTCTGTGACAGTTGCTTGGAATTTGAATGACTGGTGGAAAGCTGGCTGATCAAACCAGTGTTCAAAAACAAGTTAGTGTCGTCATTTACAGTGAATTGTATTGAGAAATTATACTGTATTATTTTTGCACATGGCAGATATACAAAACTGTGTATAGAGGAAGGATTTTGTTAAACTCTTGTTTACTGTCCTGTCGATGCGTACGTGCTTGACACCACAGCACAGTTAAGCTTTCTGTTCTCATGCAGAAAGACAACTGCTGATCCCATGCTTTTGTAAAGCGTGTGTGTATGTGTGTGGTTTGACAGTGGACTGGGACTCTGTCATTCCTCAGCCCATTGGTCCAGACAAGGCAGCCTTGCTTGCCAGTTTTCTCTATCTGGGTGGTAGCAGTGCTGAGCTTAGCCAAGGCCTTGTTGAAATGATAGTATCCGGACTACTGTCAGTCCTGTTCTGATTATGCATACAAGTAGTGAGAAATTGGAATCATCTAGTCATCACTCACTAAAATTGGCATTTTCAAAATTTTATTTTGCATTTATATCTTATTACACCCCTTGAAGCTGGCCACTCTGTAAAATGTATGAACATGTCATGAAAGATTTCATTGAAACGGTCTATTATAAAACCTCCAATGAAACATAAATTGGCTATATTTCCAGATGTTAAGTCTCTCTAAAATGTGGTCGCCAGTTTAGAGAGAGGAGGTTTTCTCATGACAGGTACAAAATACACAGATGGAACCTCTTTACAGTGACCCAACAAACTGGTTCAGTTGCAGTTCTCACAGTTGTAGTCATAACACTGACCCTGCTGAGGGTAAACTGTACACAGTAGATTAAACCCAAACAATAGGCCTAAATAAGTGTTCTAGAAAAGAGCCTGATAAATGAATAGCATATGTTTCAAACACACCCAGTGTTTTATAACACAAGAAAGATGAAGATGCTTGATTAATTACAGTTATTGAAGTCACTATTACAGGCGATAAATCTGTGTGAACCAAGGCAAGTTAAAAGAATGTTTTGCGGGTGTAATATTTTCTGAAATATTTACTGTAAAGCGTTCTACACCCATTGGAATTCCGGGCATGTCTGTGGGTGACGCAGCTTGTTGTGGCTACATCTTTGTTGTTGTCCAGTTTGCTTTACTGTGAAGTAAAGCACTGAGTTCTCTTCAGTGCTATAGTGCTGGTTTCAGTGTTGCTGAGTGTCCAGCACTCCTATTTCAGAGAGAATGTCACACTCAGATACATACCCCTTGAACATTTGTCCCCCTGCCCTCATACCATAAACACTTTTCCTTTTGAGCCTTTGAGTTGTAATTGTATAACTTGCTAATGCAGGGAAACACATCAAGTTCGCAAAAGGTGCAGAGGAGCTCACTTCCCTGCAATCATCTGAATTTACTGGCTGTAATTTATTGTTTAAGTTGGTTTGGTGGAATTTGTTGATTTATTACAGCTCCCTGTGGAAATATGAATGCTATGGTGTTAATGAAAGATCTAGTGTTAATGAATTGGACGAGAGCACTGGAACATTTGGCAATGAGATCTGAACTGGGTCAGTGTTACAGGAGCACTGTGTTTTCCCTGAAAGCATTCAACAATAAGGATTTAAAAAAAAAAAAAAACAGCCCTACTAGCTGTTTGGTTTTGGGTTTTCTCTCTCTCCAGCTTTGGCCCTGGTCCAGAAATGAAAATGTACTATTTGTAAGCAGTACATTTCCAAGTAGCAAGTCAAAATGATAAACATTTGTGTAAACATTCCGCTTTCTTGCAAGTCCAGTTGAATTTCGTAGCTGTAGTATCTGTGCTGCAGTAGTCTCTAGAGTGAGCTTTTACGCCTAGAATAGAGGAGCTTTTGCTAAACTATAGTTTTTTGGTGTTTTTATATATATATTTCATTAGTTGTACTACCCTGAAGGAGAACACCAGGCATTACATTTTGTTGTTTCATTACATTTTGTAGTGTTTCTTGTACAATCTCGGCTGATTTCGGTGGTAACGTTTACACTGCCCTCCATAATTATTGGCACCCCTGGTTAAGATCTGTTAAAAGCCTAAAAATAAAGTACATTTTTACTGCAGAAGCATACTCTCATACCTTCAACTTCAAGTGAATTTTAAGGGGGAAAAAAACTCCCTGACTAAGAAATAATAATTTTTCATATCCTGTTCCACAATTATTGGCACCCCTAACAATTCCTAGGAAATAAATGTAAATGAAGTATTTCTGTCATTTCTACAG
>JBBPDC010000019.1:12728488-12739582 GCA_037974485.1 Hemigrammopetersius urotaenia
ATGGCTACAAGAAAATAGCCACTCGCCTGCACCTGCCCATATCTACTGTCAGAGGAATCATTAAGAAGTTTAAAACACCTGAAACAGTGGGAAACAAGCCTGGACGAGGACGCAAGTTTATTTTGCATTATTTCTTAGTGTGGGATTTTTTTCCCACTGAATAAATGCACTTGAATTAAAGGTTTTTTAGAATTTATTAGAAGCTAAAGAACACATCTTAACCGAGCGTGCCAATGATTATGGAGGGAAGTGTATTTTCTTGTAGCTTGTAGGGTTTAGAAACATCATTTTTAGAAAAAACTAAACTTGGTGACTCGGCGGACATGCTCTTTTGTTATACTTTTTGCATATTAATATGTTTTTTGTTTGTTGTGCGTGTAGATAACAGGGGTGCCAACTCTCACACATTGAGCATGAGATGCATCGGTGCGACTAATATGAAAATAATAGTAGTATTATAACAACCTTATAATGAAAACTATACATACAATTTAGTTTATCTCTAGAACCATTAAAGGTAAAAAAAAAAAAACTGATGTAATTTTCTGAATCAGTGTGCAAAACTTAACTAAGAAACATCAACAGTTGCAGTGAAAATTTGTTACCCAGTGTAATCTAACACCTCAGTCAGCTGGTCCCAACCTTAATGTTAAGCCTTGGCCAGGCTGAAGCCTTGGCCATAAGCAAAGGTTTCCTCAGTCTGTAAGGTTTAATTCTCACTGTATTTAAGTGAAATAAACGACTATGATGTCTTTTATTCCACTCAGATGACCCACACAGCTGTTTCACTTGAGTTGCATAACTTGAGCAAGTTATTTGACTGATATAGAATTACCCAGTTGAATAGCCGATTAAAGCTTGCACTTTTCCAGTAGAGTCCCTGCAGTTCTTAATCTCTCCATGAGGCTGGAGGTTTTAGCTCCTCATTAGAACCTCAAAGAGTCAGTGTGATTGGCCAAATGTGGAGAGATGGGGATGGATTGCAAATAGATGTCATATTTAGATACTGGAGGGACATTAGTGCAACTGTAGGGACATTAGTGCATTAGTGTACTGTGCCTGGGGTCACAGTGGTGTGTGAAATCAGAGATTCATGCCTTGAGCTTGTCAGTTTTACGTACATGTAAGTATTTTCAGTGATTTCTTTAGATAGTCACTGATGATGATTAAAATGGAAAAGATTCAACAGATTCATTCAATAACTTCTAAGATATGTATTCGTTATTTTGTTTTGGAACAAATGTCCAGGCCAGACAAGGAAGGTGTGAAAGCACCCGTACACAGCCCCTTGCTGTGGAAACTCCTGGTTTACACAGATGAAAGATATTACTCTAATGAGGAAGGAAGCCACAGGAGAAGCCAAGAATCACTTTGAAGGTCCAACGGAGACTGAAAATGCCCCAGTCAATAATATCAACGAGTTCTCCATACAAAAGTGTAGCTTTTTGGTCAAAATATTAAATCCTGTATCTGGCACAGACTAAACACAGGCCATCTCAACAAATGCCACCCCAGCAGGGAAGTTTGGGTGTGGAAGCATGATGATGTGAGGATGCCTTTCCTGTCCTTTTTCTACTGAAGGATAAATGACTGGTGCAAATACATGGAGATACATCAAAACAACCCAATCCAATCTACAAGAAAGCTACAGCTGAACAACAAAAAGGTTCTAAGTCCTTCCAAGAATCTGTGACGTTATTTGGAAATTGCTGTCCACAAGCATCACCCAACCAGTCTGAATAATCCGGGTGCAAATCTGCCAAGAAGAATTGACAAAACGTTCAATTCTGAAAAAAAATCAAAACTGAATCTGAAGAAAATATATCTTTCATGGGTATGAAAGGTGATTCTGGGGAGCATGGGCAGATATTCTGATTAGATCTGATGAAAGGGTGCTGTTGAACATACAAGCTTGTTTTGTTATAAACCAAAGCAAAAACAACTTAGATATGGAATATGAATAGGATGTAGGTGTAATTTATTATGTATTTAGCTATTAATAATTCATTCTTGTATTGTATCATTACATAAATGATCATGCAATGTAAAATTAATAGCAAAACAGTCATTTTAGAGAAGTTAAGTTCTTCATTATTGTTCTGATTGTACTCATTTGACCCCTAAACTGAGGTTCTGACCACAGCTAGAGTGAATGTGTGGCTTTGCTGCTAGCGTTGTCCGGGTGCCATCAGTTATGTAACTAAGATATGACGATAAGCTGGTTATCATGGTGAGTTTGGCTACTTGCTGACAGAGCTTTTCTTCTGTGTTTGGCTGTTTGTGTGTGTGGTGGGTGAGCAGGTGTTGCTTGTGAGCAGCAGCCGGCATCCGGATCAGTGGATCGTTCCAGGAGGGGGCATGGAGCCGGAGGAGGAGCCGTGTGGAGCCGCTGTAAGGGAAGTCTATGAGGAGGTGAGCTGAGACCACATTGAAACTCTCTCTCTTCAGTTTGGCAAAGACAGGTGTCAATAATGTTAAACACATAAACTGATCAACAGACTGTCCAAATGAATTTTTACTGCCATAATAAAGGACGCACCAGTTTTATGTTTTCTCTTTAAATTCCACCATGATTCATTGCTGTATGCTGTCAGAACTGTGACAGAGAAATTTATATTAGTGCAAAAGCACTTGTCCTATTCTAAAATGGATGAGTACTGGTCATGGGCCACCTCAGTTTGCGTGATCATATTCCGAGGAATAAAACTGTGTACTGACTCCATGTCGCACACTTGTTGGCAACTTGGTTCTGCCAGCTTTCTTAAGTGCTTTATGTAAGACAATACTACAACACTGACCACAACCATCAAAACTACTCTGAGCTAAGTTTATTGCATGCCCTGCCAGCAAAGCTGCATTCCTGTGAACTTTTGCCCACACCTTCAGGACTGTTTTAGACCCTTTAGGTATGAGAGTCATGTACATATGATACCGTGACAGTACTATAGGTTCACCAAATACCGCTGATTGCCAACCAGAGTTTGGGCCCGTTACATGTGACCTTCCCATTCGCGCCGCCTCACTCGTCATGTTTATACAGAGCGTGTCATGTGCCCAGGTTGTAGTGTTAATGGTTTTAAAGCTGACTATCAAGGGGTAGGCTGAGGAGTTAGAAGAGCATTGGGTAAGACTGACCCAGGGGGTCAACTGCTGACAACTGTGAGACATGTCGGTGACATTTGGAGGCAGTCTCTTGTTACCATTGGCCTCTTCCATTTGGAAAAAGACCTGTCCCTAAATGAGGGTGAATGAGTTATTTCCAGTATTTGGAAGCTCATGACCGCCTCAATCTGAGGGCATTACATTGATTTTGCTCAGAGAAAGGGCCAATACATCCCTTTGTTGAGAATCTGCCTCTGATATTTCATGCGTTTTAATTGCAGCTGAAGGTCCCCTTCTCTCCGTCGTTAATCTACAGAGGTCTTGTTACACATGAGTAATGACTTTCAAAGTAAGGCTAGACATTGAACATATTTGGCTATTTAAAGAAATGACAAGGTAGTCCCACTGCTGAAAGCTACAGACGCAACACTTGCTAAGACAGTTAGTGCAATTAATGTCAGATGAGATGACATGATTCTGTACATCTCTTTTAACTGTAATACATCCAACTGTGATCACTTGTCTCTGCTCAGGGGAGGGTTTGATGGAATGCAGCACAAAGTTATGGTCAGTTTTCCACAGAAAGCACTCTTGCCACGTGATGATGCAGTACTGATATTATTATATCTTTAATAAACCAATTGAAAACGGCTTTGGCATATGAGTAATTTGTGCCAAAATCACTCATTGTCACAGTGGGTTTGGGTACATTTTAATTTGTAAATGGCATATTGCCTTCGGTTTGGTTATAGTATAGAAATATGAGATGCAATAAATGCTTTGAGAAATAGCCTAACCTAGGCCTGTCATTATAATATAATATAATGTTTGAGATTATCACAGCTTTAATTTTTTTATGTATTTTTAACTAAATGCTATAGCATGTTTTGCAGAATGCCAATAATTAAAATACTTAATTGTTATTAATCATGACAGGCCAAATCCTACTGTTTAAGATGTTTTGCATACACAGTAACTCACCATGCTACCTCAAGAGTGTAATCCAGGTACACTGGGTGTATTTGATATTTGTGTTATTCAGGGATTCACAGAATTTAATATAAACAAGACATTTCCCCTTTTGCAATGTGTACTTGAAATTTCTAGGGATCTGTTTGTCTCTTAGTGCTTGAAGAGCTGTAACTTAACCTATGTCAGAAACCCAGGAGCAGCCTATAAACCTTGCTTGTAAATTACAACATTCTGCGAGGCATGCCGTGTCTCAGGGGGTCTGTGCACTACCCCTTGGAGCTTTGCCAGAGGTGGGATGTCCCAAGGTTTTTATGAACAGAGGCAAGCTTCTAAAATATCCTACCCGCCAAAGAACCACTTGCTTAGTCTTGAGACATCATTTCACTCTGACCTGCTGTATTTTCCAGAACTTGATTTCAGGCAGTTTACCATATCGTCTAAGGACAGAGTAGTAGGATAGAATTTTGGTCGTGTGTCAGCAATGCTCTTTGTGGTCTGAGTTTCTGACGGAATGCTATTATGGTGTTCCACTAAAGGTCTAGTAAGGCTGACTGCTTTTTCTGGCACATATTTATTGAACAGCAAAATAAGTGTTAAAAAAAGAGCCAGACTGGGAGCGGAAACCCACACTGAGTTTCTGTAAAGAAACATTTGTGTGGTCACTGCACCTTACATAACCAGTCATGCCATACTGGAGCATCAGCTTTGATAATGAGTTGTTCTGTGAATCTGTCAGTCAGCTAAGCCTCAGGCTGATTGGCACAGTGGGAGAGGACCTCCGTAGACAGGGTAACCAGAGACGGGTCAGGTTATTTCACAGTATTCAAGGGCTGACATGCTGTTCTTATGCAAGCATGCTGGAATCCTGTCTCTGTTATGGAAATATACGGCTCAGGCTTCTCAGGTCAGCTTCGGCCACATGTGTCAGGATGCTGGCTCAGCTCCAGCCCGTCCGTGTGCCCATCCTTTTTTTAAGCCAGTGCGATCAGACAGATCTGCTAGACGGCCCCTCTACTTATGTCAGAGCTACACCCATAAAACACTTTTTATGATACAAGTAGCACAACCCAGGCCTAAAGGTCAGATCCTGCTCCATGGGGTCATGTGTTTCACCCACATCATTCCTATAATTCAGGCACGGATATGAATTTGAATATGTAGTGTGATGTATTTTTTTTATTTATTAACATATGTGCCATCTAAAAGGTGTATTATGTAGATACATTTATTTGGCTAACAGGGAGAGATCAACAATCACATTATGAAAACCCACTGTCTTGTGTGTAATGAGAAATACAGATTTGTTTTTCCACTTTCTGAGGATGTACCACACATTCATTTTTCCCTGTCTGTTCTGTCCCTGACCAAACAGGCTGGTGTTAGGGGCACCCTTGGCAGACTACTGGGGGTTTTTGAGGTGAGATGCCAAGCTGAATTACATAAAGTCAGATGTTACTTTAAACCCTTCACCGTTCAGTAATTCTGCTTGATAAATTTGCTATGGTTTGCAATTTGAAATGGACTGTAGATGTGTAAGCACAGCATGTTACTGTAGTAACTGTAACTGCCTTTCTTGCAGCAGAACCAAGACAGCAAACATCGAACGTATGTGTATGTGCTCACAGTTACAGAAACACTGGAGGACTGGGAGGACTCTGTTAACATTGGTATGTTCCTCCGAGACGCATACTTTACATTTTTCACGTATTTGCATTTTTCAGTCCTGAGGCTATAACATTTGTAAACATACAAAGTATAATTCGTTTTAATATGATGATCTTCCAACCTCTACATTCTTTAGAGCTGCTCCATCTGTAGTACCTTTAAAACTGACATTTAAAGAAACATTACATTTAGAAATCACTTTGAAATACAGTACAGAAGATGCTGGTGGACCCTTGTAAATTCCTCATGAATAGATTTGGGAAACAGTCCCTCACATGCCTGGAACTTTACTTCCTGACAGTCAGAAATAGAATGGTGTTTGAATTTCTTCCTTTTTCACTCCAAAATCTCTCAAACCAAACTTTATACAGTAACAGCACTCCATATCACATCAGTGTGACTGGGTGGTTTATGTAAATATCTCTGTGGTTGTGACATCACAACTTTGATACATTCAAAGTCTTAGTTTCCATATGTTGACTGTAAGGAGTGGAGACATGTTTTGAAACTTTAGCAGTGACATCAGCATTTAAAAAATGCAGTGTGTAAGTATGTATTTTAAAAGTATACAGCAAGAACAAAGACGTCATTAACCTGAGCTGTGTACTCCAAAAGCTTTGTAGCAGAACACGGTGGTATGGTAGCGTGTGCCTGATTTCAGATTCTTCCTCTGCCATTTAACAATAGCTGCTATCCTGGTAGCCTTTAGGAAATGGGCCCCTGATCTTTTCATTTCCCATCTGGACTCTTTCCCTGGGCCTTCCAGAAAATCCATTGAAAGATCACATTCCAATAGATATCTAAAGGAATGAACAAAATCAGAAGAGAAGCATTTTGCCTTGCTTGGTGAATGCTGTGGTTCATCATATTTCTGCCAAGTACAAGAACTCAATCTGTACCATTGTTGTCTGTAAAAAAAATTTATATTAAATTGTAGCATAACATCAGTTTCAAACTTGTGAGTGTAGGCCCCATACTGAGGGTAAACTCAACAGCCGCCTGCAGTGAACCAGGGTGAACTGAGGGCTTAAGTCCTCCCAGCGCTTGTCCTGCAAATATCCAGCTTTGCTGGTTTAGGGGGCTGGAACACACTGTCTGAACCAGCAGAAAATACTTTCTCATCAGGGCACCAATGGACAGTTGAATGCTGAGAAAAGCAAGCACAGATTTGCATCTATTTAAGGCCTTTATTCAGCCCTAGAACTTTAAATTTTTGCTATTGGGGTAGCGTCATAAAAATAACTGTTTGTCCACATACTGTGTAATTCAAAACGTAAACTATTTGTAGATGGTGTGGAAAGAGAAAACCTGGTAATCCTTTGCTTGCCGCTGCCGTATAAATAGCCCAGAGTTTGTTTGCCGGGAGGCGTGCCACAGTTGTTTTCCAGTCAGCGTCATTGCACTCCACTTTCCTCAGTCCCTCTCCCAGGCCTCTCTTGCTCCTGCTTGGACTCATGGCTGCCAAATAGGGCACAGTAACCTCAGTACACTCAGAGAAGCAGGCTTCACACACACAGGAAAGGAGTGTGTGTATGTGTGTGTGTGTGTGTGTGTATGTGACATTCAGAGATTAAAAAATACACAATGCAGCCTGTGAGTATTTGGACAGTGGATATTTCTTGTTGGATATTTATCGCTGAAATTTAACAGCGGCTATGAGACTAAAATGCATAATGTCACATTTAATGCAAGGGTGTTTACACTCACACTACAAGCCAGAGGATTGGGATTAAAAAATAAGATATGATGCTTTTTCAAAATGTATTACAAGAAAACATGCATAATGCGTTAGACAAATGTAACTGACTCGTTTTCAATATTTCCCAGTATCAATCATTTTTTCATCATCACACAATTCCTTCTGGTTTATGTTATCATTGGACAAAGTTTGAGTATGATGATCCAAAATGGTGTCAAAATGATATCCAGTCCAAAGAAAAGCAAAGGTTTCCTTATATCTTTCTCTCATTGAGCTGGCATGGGATGAGCTAGTGCAACAAGTTCGAAATTCTCCATTTACTAAATGTGAGTGAACTGTTTGCCTGCTTGAAGGTGCTTGGACACAAATTATTTTCAAACATTTCTGGAAAAGATGTGACAAATCTGTGCATCTCATTAAATTGCACTTACAGTGTATGTTGTTACATTACACTTAAACAGTCAGTTACATTTTTAGGTATTCCCTCTGTTTTATCTTTATAATTTTTGAAAAGGCAGCATAGGTTTTTTTTTTTTTAATCTGATGGTGGCGCCCAAACTTCTGACCTGGGACTAAATCACTCAGAAGGGTTTGATGTTAAATGTGCATTTCTTAGGTCATAAAGATCACAGAAAGCTATTTCACAATCAGACTTGCATATAAAGCTTAGAAGAGACATGTTGATTTTTTTATCTTGAAAATATTGGTTTGTTTAGTGTTAGTAAATACACTGTAGTTACATAATAACAGCACTCGTTTAAATAAGTATACAAAATATATCTCACTGTGGTGATTACATCTGAATCCTTAGTATATACTGAGGTCTACAATATTTTATCTTGTACAATATGTTCCTCAGGCCGCAAGAGGAAATGGTTTAAGATTGATGAGGCTATCCGGGTGCTGCAGTGCCACAAGCCGGTCCATGCCGAGTATCTCCGCAGACTCACCCCTCGCTGTGGCCCCAACAACGGCAACGGTCAGGAGCCCCCGGCCCTGGACGACAATGCTGTCCTTCACCAAAGCACCTCAAAGGACTGCAGTCTGCCCCACTTACACAGATAGAACTGCCAACAGAGGGCAGCTGTGTGCCATGTGCCACACTCAAAGGAAATTCTCCATGAACTAGGAAAGACCATGTTTATCTTGCATGTATCATTTTCATGTTTACTATTTCATTTTTTAAACTAAAACCAAACTCTGGAGGACAACCTGCCTTTGACTCTGGGGTCAAGCTTGTTAGTGTGTATTGATTTTTTTTGTTTATTTTCTTTGGAAATGGTTGTGCTGGAATGGAACAGAAAGTGAAAGCTGGTGGACAATTTGCAGTGTACTCTATGGATGTGTGCCTTTGATGGAATTACAAAGAGGTGCAGGAGAACTGACACATGACGCCTGGATTTGTAGTGTTATTTATTCAGGTTTGAGTGGTGGTTCGAGGGAATGTCGAAAATGAATCAAAAACTTCTTTAGGTAGTAACAGGTTTATAAAGCTGTGCAAGAAAATACTTGATGTAAAAATTCACAACCAAATGGCAAAAAGGATTGTTTTTAAATGCTGTTTTCATACAAATACAAACATTGAAATGTAGGAACTTGGGTGCCTTTGAAGGAGTACTCGAGGGCATCCTCAAGTTCACTGGGATGTGCTTTTGATTCCTTTTGTTGCATTTCCTGCCTATAATGTAGGTATAACGTGCTGTGAACCTTTAAGTTGTTTTCACAGGTTTGTCTTAAATGCGAACTCAGCTTGTTAAACAATGTAGGCTCATGTACCCCTTGTACTTCTCTCTGCACTGACAGAAACTGCACAAAGCATCTTTCCCTTCAACACAACAGCAGTCTTGTTTTACAGTTTGTCTGTCCTCTCAAAAGCCTTGGATATGCTGTGTGGAGGGTTAATGCAAGAGCCAGACTTTGGGCCTAGTCAAGCATGTGAAATAGATAAATGAATTGTAACAGCAAAACTATGAGCAAAGGTGATTTTTTACATCTGAGCATCTTTGCCTGAACACCAATTTTTAATGTTCCATTGCAAGATTTCTCCTTGGTCACATCATATGTGGAAAAAGAGTGTCCTTTTGGTACTGAGGAAAAGTAAAGGCCTATAAAGTGCAGTATATCAGAAGCAAATACAAATGTGTGTAACATTTTGTGGTTTCGTTGTTCTGAATGCATGAAACGGTCTCCAGTATGAATCAACATCCACAGTATGGATTCAAGAATGTGTTCGTTTGGGAAACCGTCACACAAGAAATGACTGGGAAAACATTCTACATCCACCACAGGGTTACACTGTCCAAACTACTGTACTCTAAAGAAAGTTTTAGGCAGCTTATGCTGGAAAAAAAAACATATTAAAATGCACCACCAAAAGAACACAATATCACCAAAGTATTTGACACCTGATCATTACACCACCAGGGACTTGCATTCAAATACATAGCCCTGGCTCACAACTTCCATTCCAGTTCATCCCAAAGGTGTTGGATGGGGTTGAGATCAGGGCTCTGTGCAGTACTTCCATACTGAACTCATCCAATCATGGAGTGCTTTGTGCACTGGAACACAGTCATGCTGAAAGAGAAATGGTGCCTCCCCAAAGTTGAAGGCATGACATTGTCCAGAACATATTGCTATGCTGAAGCATTAAGACTGCCTTTCACTGGAAATAAGGGCCTAGACCAAACCCTGAAATACAAGTGTGTCCCAATACTTTTGTCCCTATAGTGTGTCATATTCGAAGTCTAGGGGGTCTGTTCTGATCCTTTGTGTTTCCTGGTCTACAGAAAAATCTGTGTTCACACTCAATTGTTGGAATCGATTTTTGTCAACGACTGTACATTGGCTTTTGCCACAATAAGCCCACCTCCTCCCTCCTGGCCGGTAGGTGGTGGACATCTGTTGTGTGGTATTAGAACTTAATACAGTCATATGGGATGAGTGACTGTAAATGAATTTGGTGTAAGAGGGAAAGAAAACGTGCGACGATTATAGAAAGTAACCGAGCGGTCGTGAGGCACTGTAGCCTTTCTTGGGTCGTGATGTTTGAAAATAATAATTTAGATTAAACCACTGTCACCTGTTCTGCTTTAGCGAGGTGTGTGAGAGTCCCTCCCCGGTCCCAGAGATCCTCCTCTGGCTGGCTGGACGCTCCTCTCCGGGCAGGTGCAAACACCAGAAAATAACACTACACCAACGAGGGAGAAAACACAAACCTTGACGTTGTGTGTTTTATCAAAGGAGACACTAACGAAGAAAATGTTCAGGCGAATATTACAAATGGTAAGAGAAAACTAGAGAAAGCCTTGTATTATTTCTTCAGTGTGGAAAGCTAGCTGGCTAGGATATGGATGCTAACGTAAACTCTTGTAAATGAAGGCCCGCCCGGGAAACAACAGGACGAAAGAAATGGCATAAAAGCTTGTCTGTTGGTCATAATCTTATGACAGTCTTATACCATACGTCTTAGGTGTCAGCCTGACCAAATACACTGGGTTGTGTGACACTCTGACTGTTTATATCACTGCTACTAGCTTAGCCCAATAACGGACTAGCCTCTTTGGCAAATGAGCTAGCTAATGCTAACATATGTCTCTGAGGTCCCAAACTGTTTAAACAGTACAATTAAGTGCTGTAAATAAAAAAAAAAAAGC
>JBBPDC010000019.1:12745472-12763420 GCA_037974485.1 Hemigrammopetersius urotaenia
GGCTATTGGACACACCTGATCTGAGACTGTACAGTGCTGACAATCACTTCCAATTAAGAATTTACTTATTTTTTCCTCCTTAAAAACTACCGGTTAATTAATTGGTTATCGGCAAATACGGACCAACCTAGCTATCGGGAAGCAGTGCTGTTGTAATTGTGATGATTTTTCCTGTTTTTTGTTGTGTTAGATTTTGATTTTGTTCCACCATAAAGGAAATGTGGTGTAATAAATCATTAATTAATCAGTACTTTATGACTGAACTAGGGATGCACCGAATATTCGGCCACCTAAAATTTTCGGGCAGAAATGGCAAAAAAAATGCATGAAATATATTTTTTACGCCACCAAAACAGCGATGACGCAATCAACAACCGCAGACTGCGCGCGCCGGATTGGATTACAGTCAGCTTGTCTGCTGTGTGGGCGCATTTCGATATATCTAAATTTCGATATATCTCACTGACTGGTACCGGTTCAGTTCAGTTTGGTTGTACTCTGTTCAGTTTGGTTTCGGCCCTACAGTTATCCACTACAACTGGTCGCTATAGCGACCAAACATTCTGTGAAGCAGCACGAGTGGAGTGCTCTAAACTGAGGTAAACAACCAGCCATCATTACAATTATCAGCATAGATGAAATCAGAGGGGTTTTATTTCTTGTCATTGGTTTATGGCTGTTTGCCACAAAACGGAGACACTTGGCCAGACAAGGCTTAAAGAAGCAACATTAGAGTTAGTTTATGCTAACGTTAATGCTAACGTTCAGTCAACAACACTGACGTAACTATAGTGACCACCAATCGGTAATCTCCAGTTCGTACATGTCATAATTTAGTATCAGCTCAGCACGCTTTGAACATCGGCCAAGGTGGTACCAAGAATAGTACTGGGTACCAGATTTTAAGTGTGTAGAGTTGAACCGAACCGGGCTGGTACCAGTCAGTGAAAACCCCCAAAAGAAAGACTCGGAAAGCCATTTGTAAAGTGTGGAATGCCGACATTTCAAGAGAGGCTGCATCCACAAAGGCACAGAGTATGAAGCATAGACGAGGCAAGACCCTTTGAGCACACCCACTCTGTCTGTGTTTTTGAAAAGGCAAGAGCGATGACAGTTAATATATGGGCTGTCAGTCTTTATTTTGATACACTTTTGTTGTGTTGTTTATCTTTCAGCAGTTTTAAAGCACTTGTTCTGAATGGACTTTGTTCATGCACTTCGTCCAGAATATTAAAATGCACTTGAATACTTTGAGAGAACATATTTATCTGTATAATATTTTAGCTATCTTACTTTTAGGCTATTCATGAGTGGGGCCAAGTAAAATATTGTATTTCAAATTGTATTTTATGTTGTGCATTGTTTGAATGCTAAATAAGTATTTTCGTAGTTTTGTAACAGATTCTTTTAATAATTTAATAATAATTTCTTTTGGTGCATCCCTAGACTGAACACTTTCAAAATATTGACCATCCATAATGTTTGCTCTTTACTGAGTTATGAAGTTTCTTTTTTAGGGATGACCTAGCTTTTTTGCGCCAGGAAGTGCAGGATTTACAGGCATCGCTGAAGGTATGCACTGTCCTCTGCCTTTGTTCTATTTAAACTTCAATGAGCATAAAATCATAGCATTTCTGTTGCTCATTTGTTTCTCTGTGGTTTTATTAATCACATGCGTTTGTCTGGGACCTTCCAAACTCTTTTTCGTAAATGTTATAGGAAGAACGATGGTTTTCAGGGGAACTGAAAAAAGAACTAGACAAAGTACAAGGACATCTGAAGCAAGTAATTTCTTTCAAATACTAATCAGATGATGTTTGTCATTCGCACCTGAGGCTGTCATACTTTAAAGCTGAAACAGCCTTGAAGGTTACCTACCAATTGATTTGCAGTAGCTTCTCACTGTATTTCATGATGGATTTGTTCTTTTCCATACTAGGGGCAGCAGAATGATGGTCAGGCCAGTATGGAGGAGTCGGGTAAGCCCTCTCTAATTTTGGTTCCTAACTGACCGGTTCATACTTACTGACTTGACTATATGTGAGGCCTTTTTGTTTTTAGTATCTTCTGAATTAAAGTATTACCTAAACATCATCAGACTTTCATACACCTCCTAAATGTAGACTTAGAAAAGGCAATTAAACAAACAAGTCAAAAATATTACACTTGGTCCTTTTTAATTGAAAATGACCAAGTGAAATATTATAAAAACAATACAATATTACATATCTGAAAGGTTCAGGAGTACGAGAATCTCAAAGATTTTAACGTCAGATTAAAGTTTTCAGTCTGTTATCAAGCAAAGTCTGATCTTCACAATGTGTTTGGGGAAGTGTATCATGGCACAAAGAGCTGTTGATTTTTATTAGGTTAGAAAAGGTTACATCTCTAAAGAGTTTGGACTCTGAGGGTGCACAATTAGACAGATTATGTACAAATGGAGGAAACGTAAGTCCACTGTTTGCCTCCCAAGGTGTGGTTGACCAACAACAAAAAACACTCCAAGAGCAAGGCAATAGCCCACATTACACAGGGTAATTTCTAAGCAACTAGGCTTCTCTTACTTTGGCTATGTTCGAGAGTCCATCAACAGGAAAATAATACATGACAATAGTGTACATGACAGGAATGTGCCATAAAAAAGCCTTTTTGGGTTTACATGAGAAGTGTTATATTTAGAGAACTGCATAAGAACCCTATAAATCTGTGAAACGTGGTGGTAGTATAATTTGTTTTTGCTGCATGTGGGCCAGGACGACTTGCCCTAGAACAAAAAATTCTGAATTATACTAGTTTCAATTAATCTAGTTTCAATCCATGAACTGAATCTTAAGAGAATGTGGATCATGCAACAAGGCAGCAACCTTAAGAACACAAGTCGTTTTACCACAGAATGGTTAAAGAAGGATAAAGGTTCTTGGAATGGCCAGGTCAAAGTCCTGGTCTTAACCTGATAGAAATCTTGCAGAAGGTATAACTTGAAGTGAGCAGTTTATGCCAGGAAACCCATTGTTTGTTGATGAATGGGTTAAAATTCCTCAAAGTCAATGTGCCGGACTGATTAGCATTTATTGGAAATATTTATTTGCAGTTTTTTTGCACAAGTATGTGAAAGCAAAGCTTCACATACTTTTACCACTTAAAGATATGTCATACCATATTATTTATCTCAATACATAAATCAAAAGGTGTTTGTGTGTTTGTCCATTCATTTAACAGTACTGCATCAAGAAACTCTTATTATATTTTATGTCGTGTTTATGCAGGAACGTAGAAAGTTCTGTTCAAAAACGAACAAGCAAGAATATATGTCAGCATGTACAGATTTCTGCATGTTCTAAATGAAAGCATTGATTTGGTAAATCCTGTGCCAAACATTTTGGGCGTGTTCTCAGAACTGGAGATGAAGCTGCACGAGGCTGAGACAGAGAAGTTCAACATCAAACAGATGAAAGATCTTTTTGAACAGAAGGCTGCCCAGCTGGCCACTGAGATAGTTGGTAAGGGGATTGTCAATCTAAAGTCAGATCAGATTGTTGAAACTGTATTTGTATTTGTATTTAATTTTCTGTATGTGCTGATCTCCACACTTGCTGACTGTGTTATGATCATGTGTGTTCAATCCCAGACATCAAGTCACGGTATGATGAGGAAAAGAGCCTGAGAGAAGTGGCAGAGCAAAGGGTGGCCAGTCTGCAGCAGGACCTTCAGAGAGAGAGGCAGGAGAAAGACAAATTTGCCACAGAGCTGGTAATAAATCTGTCATTCACTCACACAATTCTGTTATTACTAGAGGTGGGCATAGATTAATTTTTTTAATCTAGATAAATCTCATTGTAATCTTGGAATTAATCTAGATTTAAATGACTCATTTGAATTCTGCCGAAGGTCTGAAACCCCCCTCCCATGATCCCAATGCCTATTTTTATAGTGTAAACCATAAATATGCCTCCAAATATTCTCCCAGATCACTTTAATTTCATTTTGAACTCACATTACCCTTAAAGAAAATGTAAATATAAACCTGAGGTTTAAATACGGAAAAGTCAGGAACGAGAGAGAGACAGAGAGAGTAAGAGAGAGACAGAGAGAAAGGGTGAGGGAGAGGGAGAGAAAAAGAGAGAGAGAGAGAGAGAGAGAGAGACGATCCGCACGCTCCGGAAAAGTCACGAACAAGACAGAGAGAGCGAGCGAGCGAGAGAGAGAGGCACAGAGAGCGTGCGCGCGCGAGAGAGAGAGAAACAGAGAGAGCGAGACAGGTTTAAAACGGGCGCGATCCGGAAAAGTCACAAACGAGAGAGAGCCAGAGAGAGGGAGAAAGAGAGACAGACAGAGTAAATCCGCGCTAAAATATCAAGGTGAAAGTCGTCATAGTTTGTGTAGTATAGACCCAGCTCCCAACCAAACTTTGTGAATAGATTAACGGCGATAATTGTCTCACATTAACGCAGCACGTTAACGACGATAACGGCCCATCACTAGTTATTACGCTTAGTTATTACTCATAAGGTCCGTCTAACATTTAGTTTTGTGGAGTACCAGCCACTTTTAGTGCAAGCAGTGTGTTTACAGTGGGAAATGAAATACGATGTTGTGTACTGATAATATAAAGGGTGGGAGTAGCCTAGTGGGTAAAACACTTGCCTGTGAACCTGATGACCACCAAGTTGCAAGTTCAAGCCCCCACTTTCTACCACTGTGTCCTTGAGCAAGACACTTAACCCTCAGGGGGATTGTACCTGTAAGTACACTGAAAATGAAGTACTCTGTGCCTGCAGACTGCCTTAGAGAAAGTAGTGCAGCCATCAGTGACCACTGACACAGGTTAGGACAGATTTGTTTGGAGACATGCTGTGTCATGGTGTGGTAATTTATTATTTCTGTTTAGTGCAAAAAGACAGTAACACTAAGGGTGGGAGATATGACGATATGAGATCGTGAAGACAATCTATGTGCTGACGATCTGCCAAAGCAGAGAGATCATAGAACACAGTTCTTTGCTGATATACTGGATCTTGTGCCCTGCTGCAGCTTCAGAGACCCGGGGTGGAGGATGTGGAAGTGTTGAAGAGGGAATTGGTGCAAGTGCAGACATTGATGGACAACATGACGCGTGAAAGAGAGGAGGAATCAGAGCAGCTCAAGAACCAGTATGAACAACTGCAGGCTAACTTCACTACCTCAGAGGTAAGGCCCAAACCAGAAGATTTCCATATACAAACACGTGCAGGACAAGTACATAATGTATTGTTAGAATATACAGTGAGGAACATGAGTTTTTGAACGATTTTGCAAGTTGGGGTCATGGAGGGGTCTGAAATTCACATTGTAGGTGCATGCCCACTGTGAAAGACAGAATGTAAAAAACATTTTCAGGAAATCACATTGTATGATTTGTAAAGAATTTGTATTGCACTGTTGCACATAAGTATTTGAACACCTGAGAAAATCAGTGTCACTATTTGGTACAGAAGCCTTTGTTTGCAATTACAGAGGTCAAAGTTCTATTTTGGACTCATCTGACTTTCTCCCATGCCTCCTCTGGATCATCCAGATGGTCATAGGCAAACTTCAGACGGGCCTGGACATGTGATGACTTGAGCAGGGGAACCTTGCGTGCAGTGTTAATTTGAAACCATGACGGCGTAGTGTTCTACCGACAGTGACCTTTGAAACTGTGGTCCCAGCTCACTTCATGTCATTGACCAGCTCCTCCTGTGTAGCTCTGGGCTGATTCCTCACCATTCTTATCATCAGTGATACCCCACGAGGTGAGATGTTGCATGGAGCCCCAGCCCAAGGGAGACTGACAGTGGTCTTTAGCCTCTTCCATTTTCTGACAATTACTCCAACAGTTGATCTGTTTTCACCATGCTGCTTGTCAATTGCCCCGTAGCCCTTTACAGCCTTGTGGAGGTCCACAGATTTGTCTCGGGTGTCTTTGGACAGCTCTTTGGTCTTGCCTATGGTAGTAGTTGGAGTCTGACTGACTGTGGGGTGGACAGGTGTTTTTAAAGAGCTCAGACAGGTGCTACTAATTAGTATTACTAAGTGGAGTAGAGGTGGGCTTCTTAAAGGCAGAGTAACAGGTCTTTGAGAGCCAGAATTCTTGCTAATTGCCAGATGTTCAAATACTTATGTGCAGCAGTGCAATACAAATAAATTCTTTACAAATTATACAATGTGATTTCCTGATATATTTTTTTTACAATGTGAATTTCAGACACCTCATGATTTCTAAGTAACAAGTAGAATTTTACTAACATTATTTAGGTTTTTGATTATTCAACCTTTTTTGTGTTGATGTATTTAATGCTATTTATTTGTTTACATTTTAGCCAAATGTTTAGTCTTACATAAATAGTTTTATGAGTAACTTTGCTTTCTGTTAGTGAGGATTTTGTAGGTCAGTGCCAGACATATTCAGTGTCCTCTGAGCCTGATTACTGAGGTTAACCATTAACTGGCTACTTGCAGCTGTTCCATCATAGTACTTCCTGTAAACAAGCTTATAATCACCTCCTGCAAAACCTTTGCACTACCTGACCCCAGCTGTGATTATGTAAAAGCTTCCAAAGTCAAGCTATGGATCCCTCATCTGCACACAGACATGCTTTTCATTCCTCTTTTTACCCTGGTTGCAGGTGACTCTTTTAGCCTCTTTTAGACTGTCCTCTACTGGCTGAAAGAGGAATTGAGTGTGAACACAGACAAAATAATTTGTCACTCCAGCAGTGTTTTTGTCACATACTGTCCTGTATGTGAATGGTTGAGGCCAGATGAGTTGTACATGAAGTGTTTGAGAAAGCTTTTTTTAACTGCTTGCCATTCTGTGTTTCACACTCACCTGTGTGCTGTGTTTGTGTGCCCCTCTCCTTCCTTCTCTTTGTCTCTGCCATATCCCACCCTACCTGCTTTGCAATGTCTTGAAGATTCGTAAACTGGAGGTAACTCTATCAACTTTCACCTCAGTTTTTGTTACCCCTACTACCGCACTTTTAGTAAAGATATAAGCAGTAATTACCCCATGAAGCTCAAAATAACAAACATCATCTTCAGAACCACGTCATCTTCGATTACTCTGGTCCTGCATGTCTGGCAGCTTTTCATGGGAGTCTGCATGCTTGTTGACCTTGAGCAGTTCCTCTTGAACCATGAAAGTTCAGATGTTTTGACTGTTTTTCTACAGACAACAATTGCCCAGCTGAAGGCTGAATTGGACAAAGGTCCCCAAGAAGCTGCTGTGTACACACAACAGATACACCAACTACAGAGCAACCTGAACAACCTCCAGCAACAAAACCAGGTATTTTACACACACACACACACACACACACACACACACACACACACACACACACACACACACACACACACACAGTTATATTGGTATTTCAGTGATCCATGTATTATTCTAACAATTAGATAATCAGTTTATGATGTTTGAGCTTTTAGACCCCAATACAGTTCTTGCTGATGTCGCTCATTTAGAGTATAAATAGTTTAGGCTATGAAATGTCCCTGAAAATAACAAAATATTAATTGTATTACTTTTAAATTGGGAGTGCAACTTCTGACATAGGGTGTCCAACAAGTTCATGTGGATGTGAAGGTGTCCATGTATATTTGTTCATATACTATATTCTGCTGGACTCGTCGGCCTCCAAGTCAAAGGCAACCTGAGTGTTAATAGCACAGTGTGGGGAATGTTCAGACTTCAGAGTATGCCTTCAAAATGACCTGCAGATACCCTATTAATCTTTTGGATTTTGAACTAATCATTAAGCAGATGCATTTAGAACATATGTTTCAGTTTGTTTTCTAAATTAATGAGGAACTAGTAATCAAGAAAAAGTACTACTACTACTAACTTTTCAATGAACAGAAATGTCATAGTAAATAAACCTTTAGTATAATTACGTTCGTCCAAGTTTGTCTGGTTTCTTCAATGAGCTATGAATACATAATAATTAAAGGAAATGTGAGAGGCTAGAAGGGGTGACAATGGAATACAAAAACTATGTAGTACTATATTTTAATGACCTACTTTATGACCCCACAAACTCCATATGTACTATAACCAGCTTTGATAAGAGCTTGCAGGTTATAAACACCCTGTAATTTGAGCCAATGTCCAATTTTAACTCTACTGTGCTGGTGTTTGTATGTAACATAGACTCCCTTTCAAGAAACAGTGTGACACGGTTTTACTGGAAACCCCTTTTTGCTGCTGGTGCGGGTTGGCCAGTGCAGGATAACCTTGTCAGCACACCACATTTTCTGTCGTCTGACACTATTGCGAGAGAATTGCTTCACTACCTCTATAATTAAACCAGCAGGGGGTGATGTGTGCAATGCCAGTTCGGTGTTTCAGGGTTATAAACCCGCTCAGGTAATGATCCTGAGTGACCAAAGCCTTTGTTCATGTTGTCAGAAAGGATTAGAATGTTTCATTTTAGAGACAGTGGGCCTCTGGAAAAATGGAGGGTCCTTTTGTTAGGTGGTAACATCACCGTCAAAATAGCCTGAGTAATAGTTTTACTATTTATATGCTTTTTAATGCACAATTATGTGCTGAATGTAACGTTTTGGCAAAAATGTACAGCACAGATATGGCAAATTAATTATATGTGTCCTGTTTTATTCTTTCCTTCAATATATGAGCAAAGTGTTGTGCAACACAATGTGCATAAGAATATGTGCCATATTGTGTTAGTGCAAATATGTGCCAATAAGTGCTGCATTTCAAAGTATATAGTTTAACCAAGCATGCACTGTGTGGTAGTTTAGATCGGTTTGGTTGTTGCACACGAAAACTGAAATTTCAGCTTCATCGTTTTATGTGCAGGTTGAGAGGACAAACAATGACCAGTTAATTGCCCAAAACAAGCTAAGATTGGTTTGTCAAACCGTTGCTTGGATTATTGACATGCTAGAAATTTTATGTGCTGTCTTACAAGAGAGTTTCTCTAAGCTGCTTGCAAACCACAGCCTTGCAAAAACAACCATTACTCCTACACAGGTTGCCATTTGTTGTTTTATATGCTGACTTTATGTTCGACTGAATGGACTGGTGGTGTATCTCTTTTCAGAATAAACCTCAGTATCTATACTGTCTCATCTTGTGGACATCACATTCTGTTTTGTTTGTAGCACGCTTTTACTGGGCACTGGGATGCACAGCATATTGCTTTGAATGAAAAAACACGAGCACCCATGTCAACTGGACTGAATATGTTTGTCCACTGTGAACATATCCATCATAGGCATTAGTTGAAAACGATGAGCAAATGTACAATGTGAGCTGTGACCAGTGAACAAGAATTCTGAAATCACAGTGTATGCCTGGCTTTGTTCAGTCTCTCAGTCTCAGACAGGCAAACCTACAACTAAAAAGGCTGCATTTCAATTGGAGTAACATTTTATTCAGTGGAACTGGTTTTTATCTCCTTCACTATTTTTATATTTAATAAGTAGTGTTTAGCAGATAAAATGATTATCTTCACTCCTCCTGCTTGTTCACTCTGTCTTTACCACCACTGTATACTAGTTAATTGCAGTGTTAGTTGGCTGAATGCTGAGTAAGCATTCATTAACAGCGTTAATTTCATATCCATGATGATGTAATTGAAGTTTTTGTCCAACGTAGACATTGTTCTATAATTGATTGCGTGCATTTCGGGAAATCTGTTTGAAATAACTTCAGAAGAAGCCTTAGATGTGTTTTCTGAAACCTACACCTCAATCTAAATGGGTCTGATGAGTCACCTGTACCATTACTATAGGGTAATAGAAATAGTGTCACTGAGGGTGGAACTTATACAATAAGGGTAATAGAGAACGTACATGAAAGTAATAGGCCTGTATAATGAATAAATGCAACAGGTGAACAAAAGACTGGAGATATTAATGACAAAGAGGACAAAGAATAGATGAAAGGAAAGAGAGCTTGTTGTAAATACAAGCTCAGCTGTCGTCTGCGTAAGCAGCACATGGAGAAGGCTTAGAGGACCGGCCTGTCACCACACCCTGTTAGCATAGCCATGTCGGCACTGACTTTATAACAGCCTCTGAACAAGGTTAGCATGTTCTGCCCCTGGCATTTCTTGTTTCCAGTTCAGGCATCATAAAATTGCCCTGTGCTTCAATGTCACTATGTTACTGTTTAGAATCTCAAGAGTCTCTGAGACTGTGGACTGTGATTCTTGGACTTAATTTTGTTTTTTTTGTTTTTTCATGTGATCAGATTTGTGGATTTAAGCATGGTAATTTGCTAATGTTTTTTTCTGTTGAAGATGGACCCTTTCTTGTATTGTAGTTTTATGCCATTTTGTTTGTGTAATGTACCAAAACTATTAATTCATAATTCAATTATCTGTGTGCGTGTGTCTCATAGGTCAGCAACATCTGTTTTGATTGTCTATGCTGTAATGTACCTCATTCTATAAAGAAGTTCAGGTTAAAACACTCCCTATTAGTTCAGTACACATGAACAGGGATGAAATGTTACAGGGAGAATAGGCACGGTAATTGCACTGATTTTCGTAACTGATCCCAAAAGTTTTTGCAGAATACTTTCTGTTTATGAAGAGAGTGGTATTGAAACATTATAGTACTAATAATGTTTACCTATTGCCTCAAACTCTTCTGTTTCAAAAATGAAGTTAAGGTAGTTTTCAGTGGTCATGGTGGTGATTTTAAATATCCTAAACATAGCTCAAGCATCCTCTTTATGAACATTATTGTCTATTGCCACTCCTGTCTTTATCAAACATAGCTTTCATAGTATAACAAAGTTGAATGAATCTCTGAAAAAACACTATCACAATACACAAACATTCTTAACTTCAGTGTACAATAACAAGGGTTTGTTCCAAGTAATAATTTCTGTTGTGTTTTATCGTAATTTACTAGGATAAAGATTACATTTGCAATGTCATACAGTCAAAATATGTTTGTGTGGCCTGATGACAACCTTGCATTAAAACACATTTCATTAATTGTTATATAGATATGCAGTAACTACCTAGACTAACTTGAGTTCTTGGCTTCCTCAGCTGCTGTCAGAGAAGCTGTCCCGCAGGGAGAAGGAGAACCAGGAGCTAGAGGAGTACCTGGCACAGGAGCAAGCCTCCAAGAAAAACCTGCAAGCCAACCTACACCAGAGAGAACTGGAGCTGCAGGAGGTCCAGGCACGGGCATCTGCAGGTGAGAACTCACTTGGCCGGACTCAAACTGAGTTAGCTGAGCGCGGTGAGGAGCTGACACGCCTCAAACAGGAGCTCACTGAGCTGGAGAAGAGCCACCAGGAGCTGAAGGCTGACCGCAAACAGCTTCAACAGCAAAGAGAGGAGAGAGAGAGCCAGGGTCTGCAGCAGCAGAGTGAGATCAGTCAGGTGAGCACATGTGCACACATTAGCTCCTCACTTTTGTGACTGACTGTGTAGACTTATTTGCAGCTCACTGCTATGTCCTGTGTTGTTAAGCTGCATGCAAAGCTACTGGAGACTGAGCGTCAGCTGGGGGAAGTACAGGGCAGACTGAAGGAGCAGAGGCAGCTGTCTGGAGAGAAGCTCAAAGACAGAGAGCAACAGGTTGTTGACTTGCAGCTCAAACTCTCCCGCTTGGATGAGCAGGTGGGTTTGGAGAGGGACTTGTGCCTGAAAATATGCATTAATTGCTGTCATACAAATCCAGCATGTATATTGTCTCAGGCAGACAGTTGGAAGACATCACATTCCTTATCATGATGTTTCACATTCCTTACTGTGCCCTTCGTTTGACTTTGTGGTTAGCTGTGTTGACTCGCGTTTGTTGTGCTCCAGCTGAAGGAGAACGCTACCAAGTTCACAGATTTGCAGCACCAGCTGGACAAATCCAAACAGCAACACCAAGAACTGCAGGCTCTTCAGCAGACCACCAATGGCAAGCTGCGAGAAGCACAGGTAAATTACCCACCCTAAAATTTTCATAGGCACTTCACACTGCAGTATGTGGTATCAAAAGCACATGATTAGTCGTATATGCCAAGACAGGTTTTATTGGACTATGAGCTAAGGTTCTTTGCACCTCTTATACAGAACAGTTTTTGACTTGAATTTGTTTCATGGGTTTGCCTATGTGTAAAGTTTAAGACAAAAAATGAAATTCCTGTGTTTTCTCTCTGCCAGAATGATTTGGAGCAGGTATTGCGTCAGATTGGAGACAAAGACCAAAAAATCCAAAACCTGGAGGCCCTGCTGCAGAAGAGTAAGGCCAGCCTCACCCAGTTGGAGGCTGAAAGAGAGGACCTGTGTGCCAAGATTCAGGCAGGAGAAGGAGAGGCTGCTTTACTCAACCAGCTTCAGGAAAAGAACCACACTTTACAGGAGCAGGTGCAAGAGACCCTTTTCTGTGCATACAAACGTGCACATACATACATAACATTTCTTCTCAAATCTAGGGTATTCATAGGGCTTTATCCCCCTTTGTTGCAGTAATAGCCTGTACTCTTCCATGGAACCTTATGAGCTTTACAAACACTAGAGTGGTAGTAGATCAGTGGGTAAAAACACTTGCCTGTGAACCCGATGACTACAAAGTCGCCAGTTCAAACCCCCACTTTCTACCATTGTGTTCTTGAGCAAGACACTTAACCCTCAGTTGCTCCAGGGGGACTGTTCCTGTAACTAACAATTGTAAATTGCTCAGGATAAGAGTGTCAGCCAAATGCGCCCTTTAGAGGATGGCACATTGCTGTAAAATTTGATTGCTTTAATCACTTTTTGTTTGTCTATAGATAACTCAGTTAACGGACAAACTGAAAAACCAGTCAGAGAGCCATAAGCAGGCTCAAGAGAACCTCCATGAGCAGTTACAGGAGCAGAAAAGCCAGCTCCGCTCAGCGCAAGACCGCTGCCAGGGCTTGGAGAGCACTGTGACTGATCTGACTGCTCAGCTCACCCTGAGCAAGGAAAGAGTGGCTCAGCTTGATACCCAGGTACTTTGATATTTTATAGGATGTTCAATAATGAGTTTGTACATGCAAAACTAAATGGCCAATCAGATAAGACGAATGCAAATGGTTCTGATAAAGTTAATAAAAAAGTTTATTGTAGAGGAAGAGTGCTCTAAAAATCTTGTACTGAAGCAGCGTTTGTGAGATGATATGTGATTTGGTTCATAGCTGAAAGCTAAGACGGAAATGCTGCTGTCTGCTGAAGCCGCAAAGACTGCCCAGAGAGCTGACCTTGAAAACCATTTAGAAACAACACAGCATGCACTGCAGGACAAGCAGCAGGTACAGGCCCAATTATACATCTTGTTGTACTTTATCTTTTTATTTTTTTTCAGTGTAACTGAACCTGGAGAAAAGAGAAACATTTATTTAAATCCAGGGTTACAGACAGTCCAACAGAATTCATCTATTTGGTTATCTCTTAGCCCTTTTAGTAGGTTCACAGAGTATGTAACTATTCTGTGTGTGCAGGAGTTGAGTAAGGCAAAGGCACAGTTGGAGGAGCTGGGTCGTAGACTGCAGGAGAAACAGGAGCATTGCTCTCAGCTTGAGGCCACTTTAAAGGAAAACAGGGACCAGCTGCTGGCTGCAGAGCAGAAGACAGACATGCTGGAGAATCAGGCCAAGGTCAGCAACACTTACCTCACAAGCCATACATTCCCTTTCTGCTTAGTCATGTCACATCCACCATGCTGCCAGCCCTCACCTGGTCCATTAGGACTGAGAATTCCCTTACTGCTGTCTATCCTCTACTACCTGCTTCATGACTTTGTCTGCTCATCTTGAGCTCACATCTTTTAGATAGCTTGCGTGCCGGTTGTTCATGTCAGTTTAATGGCTGTGAATGTGTGGCAGAAAGTGGCGGCTGAGTTGACAGAGCTGCACTCTGGGAAGGAGCAGGCACAGAAGCAGCAGCAGAGACAGCTGCAGCACATCAGTGATCTGGAGAAGAACAAGAAGGAGCTGATCTGCCAACTAGACACTGAGAAACAAGGGTAGGCATTTATGTACCTTCGACTTTTTACACACCAGGGGATCAAATGTATTGTATTGTTTTTTTTGTTTTTTTTTACACAATATTTACATTAGACATACTGGTACATTGTGAAGTTGCAATATGCAGAATTGCATTTTAAAACTTTAATTATGTGCTATGAGCATTCTGAAAAATGTCAGATTTTGTTAGATGTTTTAGTGATTTACATAATCACAATATTGTACATAATGTTGGTTACTGTTAAACACTTTAACCACACACGAATTGTTCACAAAGATGTTTTTTATATAGTACAAGGCATATTGCATTTTATTGCAGTAAATAGCAAGGCAATTACAAACACATGTTCATATCGAGCAGACCATCTTCTGATACTGATGCTTGCTGAGTGAGAGACTACTTTAGGTATTAACAATAAAAGAAAGGAAACTTAATCTAAGAGAGTGGATTATTCCAGATTTTTGTGTTTAAGCTGCGTCACTGTCGCTGTCCTTCAGGGCTGCAGTGCTGCAGGTGGAATTGCAGAAGAAGAGCTCGGCTTTGGCAGACACACAAAAGCATTTGGAGAAAGTGGACAAAGAGCGCAGTGGGCTGCAGACTAGCCTGGACAAACTCACCAAAGAGGGACAGGCACGGCAGGCTGAGTTAGAGAAAAAGCTCCAGGGGCTAAGTACAGAGCTTCAGAAGGCCCAACAGGAGAAGGATACTCAGGCCAAAGAGTTCATTTCAGTGAGGGAGGCTCTGACCAAGGCCTCCTTATCCCTGAAGGAGAACCAGACTCAGCTGGAGAAGGAGAAGAAGAGCAGCGCGACTTCTCTGGAGGAGAAGGTGCCCGAATTATTATGTGCTATTTATGTCACTCTTCTGTTTATAAGTTAAAACAGAAAGTCACCCAAGACTCTGTTACAGTTGTTAAGGTTTGGAAATAACCAAAATAACCTGCCAGAGTATATAACATACACAAGTGATTAGTATAGAATCTATTAGTAATAATACATTCTAGAAATAAAGTAATACATTAATAAATGCAATAAATGGTTATTAAAATATAGTTTCTTTACACTAACAGTTTTACTTCTAATTCTAACAGAATTACTTTATTAAAATATTTGTCAATACATTAATGCTAAACCAATATTGGGTATTATAATAGTATACACTAATTGAATGTAAACTAATATGTCAATTAGTAACCTGAAACTGGCCTTTCAAAAATTGGTGAAATACCAAGCATTTCTTCTTTTCTCTCTTACAGGAAAAAGCTCATAAGAAGTCCCTACAAGAGCTTCAGAATAGTCTGGGTGCTACATCTAAAGAATTAAGCACAGCTAAGTCTCAATTAGAGAAAATGGCAGAGGTAAGAAATGCAAAGAACATCTTATGTTCTTGAAAATATGCATGTGGTTAATGGTTTAAGAGTGACTAGGCAGACCTTAAAGAATGTTATTGCATTTAGGCTGAGAAGGGGTTTCAGACCCAGCTGGCAGCACTGAATACCCAGTTGAAACAGACTCAGGATGCACTGAAAGAGAAGGAGAAAGAGGTACAGCAGGTACAGACACAGCTGAAGACAGCCCAGGGGTCCTTCAGTCAAGAAGTTAAGAAACTGCAGAGTCAAGTGGCAGAGCTGCAGACAGCCCAGGCTCAAAAGGTATGTGCCTGATGTAGGGCTGCACGATTATGGGCAAAATGATAATCATGATTATTTTTACCAATATTGAAATCACGATTATTCTGACTCAACCTTACTCATGCGCTCCTCTTAATTTAATCTTGGCAGACAAAATCCTAATGTGCCTGATATGTCTTTGGTGGTGTGTTAGTTTGGTTGGAATTTTTCCAGTTGTAACAAAAGTGTCTGAATTGTAGCTCTTGAGCAAAGTGTCCTCATGCCTTTATTGAAAGAAACAGCAGAATTCACAGCAGTCCAAACTTCATTCTATTGTGGAATCAATCTAAAACATTTTTATATAGTCGAGGAAACATTGCGTGAATCAGCTTTAGAGTGAAAAGCATTTACTGCATGTCATTTTTTAATCCTGTGTGTGTGCTTTAGGTGGAAGGGTTGACCAAACTGAAGGAGCAGATGGCAGGGGTGTCAAAAGAGCTGAGCTCTGAGAAAAGTCGCAGTGCAGAGATGCAAAAGGCATGTGACATCACCAAGGACAGTCTGGCCAAACTACAGTCTGACTACTATGGCAAAGAGTCTGAGGTCTCTGCCCTGCGTCAGGATCTCAAGGTGTGTTTGTGACTGTGAAATTTTACAGCACAGATGATCCATTATAAATAGGAGCCACCTTTTAACATAGAGGTTAGCTGGATGGACCAAAACACTAAAGGCTGTTTGTGTATCCTGAGTCTGTTTATTCTTTTTTTAGAGTTATGCTCCATGGATGGCCATTTAAAAATAATTTTACTGAAATGGATCAGTGTATAATTCAGCTTAATAAGCCCTCATTATTGTTTAATCAGACCGCAGTGTTAATCATGGTTTCTTGATCAAAATAGTAGTGGTTTCTTTTTTGTTATTGACTAAGGATTGTTAACAGTATAATTGACTAAAGATTCTTTCTGTGCATTAATAAACCATTATACTATGATAGATAAACTCAAATGCTAGAAGGATGGCATTTTAAACATAACATACTACTGTAGTGTAGTTAATCTCTCAGCTTGGGTTGTCCTGCATAGGTGAGCGAGGATAAGTTAGCTTTGGCTCAGGAAGAGCTGGTAAGTAGCACCAACCAGCTGAACAACCGTGAGGCCCAGATCCAGGATTTAAAGACTGGCGGAGCTGCTCTGGAGAAGGACCTAATAAAGAAGGATGAGAAGCTCAAGCAGCAGGAGGAGGCACTCAGAGAACTCCAAAAACAACAGGTACTGCCACCCAACTTTATGTCTACTTTTCTATAATGCTGAAAGGAGACAAGATAAATATACTGCGAGTAATTCTCATTTTTACTAGTCCTCACCATCTGTTCTAGGTTCAGCCTCAGATGCTCCTGCCACAGAGGATCTGATATATATTTTATAGAGCTTGGGAATCAGCGTAACATTGCACTGCATAATGGATTATTCTGTCTCAATGAGTTAATTCTTTGTTTATATGCTCTGAATACTACCACGCATTGTTAAGCTTGAACCGAATATGATTTATTGGGGTTTTGGATATGTGTCATGCTTATAAAAAAATGCTTTCTGTTTAAATGTTATTGTACTGCACCTGCACTACATTTACATTTTGGCACCTATACTGCACCATGTAAGGTGGACGTTTACACAAAATAACACGTCTATCTAAAGTTGCCCCCCCCTTAAAGGGTATTAGCTTAGTTACAGTATAACTCAATGTCAACTCTTTTTGCTGGAACAGTGCGTTGTGTGTTACAAAACATAACGTTGCTAAATGTTTTAATGTTTAATGACATGATTCCAATTTAAATAGAGCTGTGTCTACATTGTTAAAGGGGACATCCGTTCTTATCTCCTTCCTTGATTTTGTCTCATGTGTTAGCCATGTGGATTCACACATTAGTTAGCTCTTCTCATGTATTGATACAGATAAAGACAAATTAAAATAAAATATCCACTCTGTCATTTTGAAGGCTGACTAATCCTGCCAAAATGATGGATCCATAGGTTACTATGTCATGAAATCACATTCCCAAGCCCTGTTGGAATCTTGCCTACACTCTCATAGGAAATCGGCACTTCCCTGGCTGCTTTCCATAATGTGACAAAAGGCCTTTTGGAGAGTCAATATCCTAAAGAGGAACAAAAAAAGTTTGTGCACTTCATGTTTGTAAAAGTATTAGGGCTGTCAGTAGATTAAAAGTTTTAATCACGATTAATCTCATGTTTGCCATAGTTAACTCGTGATTAATCGCACCTTTAAGTCTGTACTTAATATACTGTTTATAATACTCTTATCAACATAGGAGTAGACAAATATGT
>JBBPDC010000019.1:12765989-12785033 GCA_037974485.1 Hemigrammopetersius urotaenia
GCGCGATAAAATAATTGTCGGCGTTAAGTAAATAATGCGTTAACGCGATAATAACGCGTTAACTTTCCCAGCCCTAAAAAGTATCAAATAAAAGTAACAAACAAACAAGATGTACTATGATGACAGGCTTCACGAGTTTATAGTTACAGCACCAAGAGTCTTTGCTTTATTTTACATATCAGTCAGTTGGCCTCTTTCTATCAACATCAGCATGTCTTAACCATATTGAGCGACAAAACCCTTGCTGACAACAGTCTGAAGATGAGTTGGTAGAACTCTCCAGTATCCAGTAATGTGTATTGGTGTATGTGCAGGAGCTGACACAAGAGGAGCTAAAGAAGGAGCATGCCCAGGTGGAAGAGCTGCGAGAGGCTCAGAGTGCACTAGAGAAGGGTCGCAGCAAACTCGCTGCTGAACTCAAAGCTCTGGCAGACAAGAGTGAGAAGGTGTGCTACTTTCATGAACCTGAAACCTTTTCTCTGTCTATGTCTACTTGATATCGGGAAATTTCATTTTAACATAGCCTTTATTGCTGAAATTTTGTGATGTTCTATAGTAAATGTATTGCTATGGATGTATTGTATTGTGTTGCTATGGAAATTGTACTTGTATGTGTGTATGGTTGTGTGTAGGAGATGAAAGAACTGCAGGCAGCAAAGCAGCTGTTGCTCCAGCAGAAGGTAGATCAACAGGGCAGAGTGGAGGCAGCCCAGGCAGCACTGGAGCAGGAGCAGAGAGATCACCAAACTACTCGTGACTCCATTACGAACGCACAGCAACAGCACAAAGCAGAGACAGACAAACTCCATAAACAACTGGCATTGGAGGTGAAAGCTAAAGAAGAGATGGAGAAGCGGCGAGAGGAGGCTGAGGCGAAGCTCTCGATGCAGGTGGCTGCACTGAATGAGAATGTGGCCACACTTAAACGTGAGTGGCAGGGCAGCCAGCGGCGTGTGGGTGAACTAGAGAAGCAGACAGATGAGCTACGCGGAGAAATTGCAGTGCTAGAAGCCACAGTGCAGAACAACCAGGATGAGAGGCGCGCCCTGCTGGAGAGGTGTGAAACTGCATAGCCCACAAACCTCATTACGCCCATGTTACATGCAAAGGCCTGGCTTGTTCCAATTTTCTAGACTAAAGCTTTGTTGTCAGGCTGATAGATTCCCTATATGGAACGTTGTTTGTGCTCAAATCATGAGTGTAGTACTTGGCAAGAAAATATGACTGCTGTGCTTTAAATGCACATACATGTGCATACTGTCTCATGATGCTGTTGTGTATTCTCTAGGTGTGTGAAAGGAGAAGGTGAGATTGAGAAGTTGCAGGCTAAAGTGTTGGAGATGAGAAGAAAACTGGATGACACCACAGCAGCAATGCAGGAACTGGGCCGAGAGAACCAGTCTTTACAGGTCCCCCATACATAGCATCTTTTCTTTCCTACTATCAGACTAGGATTGATTATTTTTGAAATTGCGTCACTTCATTCAATTAATCAGTTAATATAACCATTATACCAGGTCATCTCACTTTTACTTTCTTCAGTTAATTTGACATAACTCAGTTCCTGTTGCACAGCAATAAATTCAGAATTTCATAAATTCTGTACATAGGCATCATGTTCAGGTTACACCCTGTGACCCCACAGGAGGAAATACAGGGCAAACAATATGGCATAATGTTGGTGTGCGCCATTAAACTTGTAATTTTATGTAACTGAATTCATTCTTTTTAGGCTTCAAATATTCTGTCCAGCATTTTCTACTGATATTGACTACTGTGTCAGGTGTCAGGAAAAAAAATCTCAGACCAAGGATTGATTTTTTTTTAAATTAGATATTGCAGCCCTGCACTGCACTTTTCCCCTACACCACCAGCTTTAGCTCTTCATACCCAGCACTGCTCAGTTGCTTTAATAACCTGCATTATTGAAGTACAAACTTTACGTCCGGCCAGGAACTGGACCGCTCTTATGCATAAATATGCCGTGTCCCACACATTTAGTCTTTCTAAAAGGTTTTGTAAAAGTGCCCTGCTTTGTTACATCATCAGTAGCATTTCTCACAAGAATTGGTTTGGTTGTCATGGTGTGCTGTGTCTGTTGATGCAGATAAAGCAGTCCCAGTCACTCACAAGAAAGTGGACGGAGGACCACGAGGTACAGAACTGCATGTTCTGTGGGAAAGGCTTTTCTGTAACCATCCGGAAGGTGATTTTTTTTTTCTTTCCTTTTATCTCTGTCCCCCTCCCCCATCTCCCTCTATGCTTTCCTGCCTCACCCCTCCCCTCCCTCACATACACACTCACTTTCTCTGTCTCTGTCTCTCTCTCTCACTCTCTCTCTCTCACACACACACACACACACACACACACAGACTCACTGTCTTGTTTGATAGAGACTCTTGTTCCAAGCATCAAAGCCCCAAATCAGTACTATGTTAATGGTCTACCACAGGGACCCACTTTTGTACAGAACCCATTCAAAGATCTCAGCTTTTTGTTTTTCCTCCAGCTCTGTGAACAGGCAGTATTATAAAAACCCTTTAATCTCTAGTAAAAAATACTGCTGTTGTGCCCTCTGCAATCCAATGGTGGTAGGGCATTGAGGGTTAAAAGTGCCTTGATTTAATCTGTTAAAAGTTTGAAAACACTAAAGTATTTGATTGCCTGAGGATTTATTACAAGCAGCGGAGACATCTCGGTTGAAATCAGCTGTGTATGTTACCCAAGTCTGGGACGGTACCTAATTGAATGTTAAAGCCAAAAAGCCTTATACTTCACATGGGACACAAATGGCCTGCTTAGGTCCACTAGCCTGTGAACGTCTCAGATGCAGCTGACGATCTCCAGCCTGTGTGATAATGTCTGATCTTTCTGTGTTTCACTGGGTAGATCTCACAAGAGCCTTTTTCTCAATAACATTTGAACAGATTGTATCATTATTTTTCAAACTGTAAATGTGGTGTGGCTTGTAATGCCAACAACACCCATTGTTTGAATGAGGAACCAGAGTGAAACCTCAGGGCATAACGAAGTGAAAAGCTCTTTCTGTCATTCCATAAAAGGAACATACCCATTGGCTTGTCACACCTATTACTACATCACACACAGTCTCTGAATGACACAATAACACACTGTAAGCAGTTTTCCATAAAAACACTATCTCTGAACAGTTTGGAATTTTTTTTGATGTAATTAAAAATTATATCAAAATAATAAAAAAAAATATGCTTTATGTAATTTAAGGTGAAAAGTGCAATTAATCAGTCTTGCTAGGAATTGTATGACCCATATCTCAGTGCTACAGATCTTACAGCTTTCATCATTCTGAATCGTCTAAAATGCTTCAGATAAATGATTGAACGTATGAATCTGTAGAGGACTTGTTACGTAGTAATATAAATTTTATAGAGACATCTGCAGCTTTTGATTCCAAGTGATTTTGGAGTCTAATCAAAAGTGAGTCTAATGCCATGCTGTTCACTGTCTCTTCACTGTCTTGTCTCCTACAGCACCACTGCCGTCACTGTGGAAACATCTTCTGCGCTGAGTGCTCGTCTAAGAATGCTCTAACACCTTCGTCTAAGAAGCCTGTCCGGGTGTGTGAGGCGTGTTATGAGGAGCTGCAGGGCTGACCATCGCCCACCTCCCTGCCTTTCCAGCCTGCTGCTCCTCCAGCCTCTCCTCCACACACTCTTCACTGACTCTTCCAACGCAGGAGAGAAACTTTACCCAGCTCCGCAGGCAGGGGCAAGAGGAGTGGTGGGGCAGCAGGGCTGTGGGGGCAGAGGAGCAGCCTCCTATGGTATGCTGGCTGGGCTCGAGGACGTGACTCCGTTGTGCAGTCCTCATCTGAACAGTGCCTTGGTCACTTCTGGGGCCATTTGGGGTTCCAGAAAATCAAAAAAGGGAGAGGAGTAAAGCAGCAGCATTATGTGTTTGGGCCCCTTTCAGTGTTGTTTAAATTTGAAGTTTTAACAGGTTCTTTTAACAGGTGTTAAGGCTGGGAGATTTGTACTGTAAGTATTTGTGTTAAGCATATCAGTACTGAATCTTCCCAAATGACATTCAAGAAAAATATTTTTTCTTTTTTTCTTTCTTTTGTCACAAGGTCAGAAGCTCAGTGAGGTAAAATGTTAAGAACCTGGGGCGAATTTGAGTGGAGGGGGTCTTAAGCGTGATGTGCCCATCAGCATGTTTGGCTCAAATGATACGGTCAGAACCAAAGTCTATGTATAGCATTTTTGGACAGATCAGGGTTTGTGCCAGCTATTTAGAAGGAGACACAGATGTGCTTTTAAAAAATCAAAAAGACCTGTTTGAGTCTTTTTCAACTTTGACAGTTTTAGGCATGTTTTTTTTCCTCAGTGTAACACATGTGGTAGCTATGCTGCTCATACTCAATACAGCCATAATTTTCTTTTAATTTTGCACTTATTTCATGACTTGTAATTTGACACTAGGTATGCAGATGTCAGTCATAACAATGGACTAGTCATTTGATTTTTCACAGAATTCATTATTTGAACAGGTATGTGCCCTGCTATTAAGCAATAGTTGTGACGCTGTGGCTTTAGATGTGTGAACATGTGTATGCGAGAGAGACTTGTAGATGCTGTATAGTTTGCCTGAGGTACAGTATATTGTTTATATGTTGTGTAAAATGTGGGCTTCTGAGCACAGAATACTTCTGAGAGCAACCTCTTCAGTGTTCCTGAGGCTCTGTTACTTAGGCCTCAGCTGTCACTCTACCTGCTTTTTAAAAAGTTCTCTCACTTATCATCCCAGCAAGTGTGAGTAGCGTTCCGCATCACATATGAAGAAAAATGCATCCAAAAAAAGACCAAGATGCAATGACTGTCTGTTTACCTTGTGCACTGGACTGTGTTGACATTCAATTGTTTGTTGCCAGACATGAGAACAGACTAAAAGGAAATGCTTAATCTGAAACAGGTGCTCATATGGTGATTGAATGGATTGTGATGCAACAAATTTGAACATGAAAAGACTATTTGCACAGGTCTCCCTGCTGTATAGCTCTCGTCAGCACTGTATTGGCTGTTGTATAGGTGTGCTGCGATGCTCTGTCGCTCTACAGGAAGAGGGATTGCCTCAGCATTGAGGTAGAGGTGGTACTGCATTTGACGTGCATGCATACTCAGACACTGCAGTGTTTTTTATTCTCTTTCACACACACACACAGCAGTTCATGGGATGTTTCTTCAGTGTAGACTCAAGACTGATTTGTTGTTCTTTTTGTTACCCCACCTACCTCTACACTGTGTGTGTGCCCAAGCATTTGTTTTGACTTCATGCCATTAGCGTGACGTTCCAGCCACAGCCTTGGTGACGTTATAGGATTTGAGTCATTCTTTGTAAGTTATTATGAAAGCAAGATGAAGTTTGTTAAAGACTTACTAGCGATTTGAATGTCAACTCACTGCAGGGTACAGTTATTTCACCATCACGAATCTCAGTGCCATAGTCGACCTGGTCTCGCTTTTTTCCTAGCAAACCATGACATGCTATTGTTCCTGGGCACTAAAGCAATGCTGTAATCATATCTGCAAAATATTGTATTACATTCAGGAATAAAAGCATTGTATTAATATTGTACAAACATGCTTGGAGTGAAAAAGGCATTGATGTCATTATATAAAACATCACTAATGTCCATTTTCAGAAATAACACTAATTCGTATCATGTGCATAATAGTGCATGAGCTATAAACTGGCTTACACTTGCATTTCTCATCTGAATAGCAGGGTGTTACTGTTTGTGATCACTTAGGTGTGCCTTAAGTTGTGCTTTCTGATGTCTGGCCTTGGTCACGTGGTTTAAATTGACAGCCTGTATGCTCATAGATCAATCACCAACTGTTTGTATGGAGAGACTACCCGAATGGTTAGGACTTGTCAGAATGCATTATGAACATCATTTATGTTGACAGGTATTGTTTGTTTTCTAATTTTTCATTGATATGTTTAAGAGTAAATAAACTAGGTGTTTCTATTTTCACTTGGTATGCCATATTTGTGTAGAAAATGTCACAAACATGCTTTTAATACATCATGGACAAATACCATTGTTAATTTTTCCAGATCAGCTTAAATTAACCCACGAACAATCACAGGACACAGATATACACAATTTTAATAGTTTCAAAAGAAACTTTAATTAAAAAATTTTTTATAATTAGCTACATTTTAACACAGTAGTGTCCATTTTGGCCATACTTAGCGCTGTGCTTACGTCTGTGGCACATGTAATCTACAGTGGGTGAAATGTCACGGCAACACTTCAGTTTTCCATGCAGCTGCGCCATTTCTGACTTTAGTGGACTTTGCTCCGACAGTGCTGCTACAGCTGAACATGTTCCTCATTTGAATTAAGGAAGTATGTCAGGGCATAGACACAAGTTGCTACAGCCAGGACCTTTTCTCAGGGCTCTAACCCCGGCAGGCCAACATTAGTAGTTTGAGTCATGTGGAAAGGTGTCAGGCTACTTGCTTCAAGTGAACAGTTTTCTACAGCAGTGATGGTTTGGTGAGATTCTGAAGCTGCAAGTTAGATCTGTGAAGACTCCACAAAGAGAGAGGAGTTTTTTAGCCGAGGCTGCTGACAGTTGCGCTTCAACACGGCACCAACCGCCTCCTCGATCTCTGACAGCCACACTTTCTGTAACAAAACATACACAAATCCCACTCAGTAACCAAAATCTAGTGACATGTTTCTAAAAGAACAGACTAGAAAATGAGATTTACACAATTTTCCCTTAATACCAAATGGCAACAACAGAAGTGTCCTGCATCATGTTAAATGTCATAGCTAGTATATCAAGCATGTGATGCTTGTACTCTAACAACTGCACTGTGCATGTATCACACACTTGCTTAAAATAGACTTGTGTGAATTCCATCAATGTAAATAGAAGTACACTGCTATGAAAATAGGCATGTTGCATAGCGAACACTGCTTTGGATATGTGTATTAATTATGAAGTGTTTCACAGCATCCATCTTAAAGCCTGAAATTTGTGTACAACACCAAAAAGGTCAGTAGAAATACATTACATTTAATCTTTAGCTGATGTTCTACTCTTTTAAGAGCTTTTGTGGACGTGACATTAAAAGTCAGTTACTTGATCTGGACACAAACACTGCTGCTGACGCAGAGCAGTAAAAAGCCTGCCTGAGTGGGGCAACAGTCAGGTGGTGTGTGCTGGGTGAGATCAGAACAGAGGCAGTGGAGAGTGTAATTACAGCAGGGAACAATGCCCCTTACCTTAGTGGATTCAGTCTGGGCCTGCAGAACGAAGACTCCGATGCACTGCTGGTAACGGTTTTGATGCATTACAATGAAGGAATAGGGAAGTCCAGATGCTAGAAGATTAAGAAACGATTGTGTCAGACCAACACTGAGCCACTACTGGTGGAACCGAGCTTGAGAATAATGCATGCAGTGCATCAATTAGCTCAGCAGAGATCATGTTACAACTTAAAGAGGAAATCTCTGCTCTGCTCATTAACCTGTTGCATTGAGCTGGTCTATGTTCTTGAGTTGAAGGCGGTCCAGTGAGATGGGCTGGTCCAGCACAGTGAAGCTGCAGCCCTCCTGCAATAACTGCTCGAGCTCCTGGCCAGCTGCAGGACGCAGGGAGTGCATTTCCACCCCTCCAGACTTCTGCTGCACAACACAATACAAAACTATACAATTCAGCATGGATGTACACAGAGCAAGACACAAAGAGTCTGGAAACTGTTCTACTATCCATCAAATAATTTGGGACTAAATAAAAGATCAATGCTTTTGTCCTGATCATTTAAGACATTAATTAGAATTCTGTGCTACTGTCTTTCTACTTCTAATGTAGGAGTTTAAACACCGCTGCATCATTTAACCAAATTTTCACCAAGCTCTACAAATTTAAGCACAAAGTTCACTATTGTTTTCTGAGTCACACATATCAGCATCCTGCTGCATTAACTGAAGCTATCCCTTAGCCATATCATCACATTGGCAAAAATGTAGAAAAGCTGTATTAAATCGAATTCTTTTGTACCTTTTTACTTCGTTTGATCTTGGTGATCAGGAGGAATTCATCAAATAGAAACAGATAAACTTCATGCAGTTTTGCATTCTCTGTTCAAACAAAAATGAAATGTTAGTATTAACACATACACAAACACACGCGCACACACTTCTTTGTATCATATGCAAGCCCCACCACTTGCCCCATTTATCAGTTGTGCTGTCCCTCACCCCTCACAGGACCACCAGTGGGCAGGTATTATTTGAAAGGTGGATTTCACAGAACAGTGTTCTGTGAGTATGTGTGGGATTGTGCTATGAGTGGATTACACATTCTATTTCTAAAGGCTTTTTTCTCACAAGGATTAAAAAATACCAGCCACCAATGACTTGTGTCCAGAAACTGACTAGAGGATATATATAACTGGTGTGTTGACAATAATCCACCGCTTAAATAATTACTGCCGTGTGCATTCTTACCTGTCAGTATGAGCTTCCCTTCATACAGCAGACTACGGTTAGAGACCAGGTTTTCTAGGGTCACTGCTTTCAACAAGTGTTTCAGACTCTGCAAGAAATGACAGAAACCATCACTGCTTAGAAACTTAAGTCACATTTAAACCAAACATCTTCAAAAGCCCAGCTGCAACCTCTGTCTGGTGTTTATAACAGGGATTGCTTGTAAACACTGGACAGAAGTGGACAAACACTGCATCTGGCATTTCTTTACCTGTACATTCTTTAATAAGCTTTACATTCTCACTATCATTTAAAATGATTTTACTGTTTCAAACTTTACAAACACATCATATATTAGACTCCTGCCCATCCAATAAGTCTTTGTATACCCTGAAATCTAATAGGCCTCTACTCATCTGGCAACTTAACTAGATGTTCCATGTGAGGATTTGATTGCATTGGTAGAATATTGGACAATTTGTTCTGGATGAAAACTCGGCCAGATGGTACTGGGTGCTGCTCCATTATTCTAGGAAATGCACGTGAACTGCTCCACAGCAAAACGGTGGGGTTTTATACCCCTGGGCATGCTGCTCCCGAGTTTCCTATTCTACCAGCAATGCTCTTTCTTCATAAAGCACTGAAAAAGGGGATGAAATGAGATGCCCAACTGAACACCTGTATCACCAATAAGTAAACATTAAAGCTGGCAAATTAGAAAAGGCACGTGGAGACTTTTGCAGTGTAGAGCCACATGTAACAATACCAGAAACTGCTTACAAGGCACATTTTCGTCATGGACTAAATTATACTGTCAGTGTTGAGCATTTTAAAGGCCCAAGAGTAAACACATTTCTGTTCAATTGTTAGAGGCCTAGTCCATACAGACCGTGTATGGAAACAAAGATGCAAAAGTAGCTCATTTCAAATTCACTGTTTCCGTGATGTCATGGAAACCAACACAACTTTAAAAAAAATAGCCTCTTCAGCCTAGAGCAGGTTTGCCCTGCCCATTGCCACCGATGTTATAAGAAGTATATAAGAAGACTGCATTTAGAAAGGAACACAATGCAGAACAGTCAGAACAGAGGTCATTTACATATCCTGATCTTAAAGACACAGTAACAGAAAGAGTCTGTTAGGGAGAGGTTGAAAATGGTCAAGTAAAAATGAACCAGGGCCACACATAAACACACAGTAATCAGTAATAAGTCAAAGAAGTAATAGAAAAATTAAGCATATGGGCCCTTGAACCTCTGGAACATGTATCCTCTTTTCTCTTTCCCAGACTGGGAGCCACACCAAGGTCTCCTTCAGCTGTTTGACTTTCTGATAATTATCCAGCCATTTAACCTTGCCCTCCAGATCATCTACAGAATGAGAATGAGAGAGAGAGAGAGAAAAAGAGAGAGAGAATTTAACTCCGTAATCAGTAATATGTAATTTCTCACATTCAACTACCAAAAAGGTTTTCAATAAAGTTCATCCACACCTTGGAAACAAACATTACTGCCAAAGTCCACTTTAAGTGCTCATCAAATGACAATGAAGTCTATTTTCATTTCACATTATTCTCTAACTGTAGGTTGCCAAAGATCTTTAAATCGTTTGGTTACACGGAAGCCAGAAATAATAGTCTGACGTCCCACACCCAGCAGGAGGATTGACTTGTCCTAGTCATGTGCTGAGGTGTTGCCTGAAGTCACAGCACAGCACGCTAAAGCAGACACACCCTCATTTCATATGGGAATAATGAACAGAGTTGAAATATGCTGTTCCTTGTCCTTAAACATTTGCAACTGACCCAGAGACAATTACTTTCACTCTGGGCTAGGCCTATTCGTCAGAGCCTGCTAGTCTTGTTCTAACTTGGAGCACAAACAGTTCTACAAGTCAAGACACGCTGGTAGAGACTGGCAGAACGCCACAGCAGGCACCAGTACAACGCTGGTCTGAAAAGTCTGAAAACTCTAATATGCATAAACCCTGGCAACAACGTCAAAATGTTACAAACACCACTACCACCAAAAGGTATTAACTCATTGAACTTATTAGGCCCGTTTCATAAGACTTATTATTCAGTAACTACTAATTATTTTGAGAAACTCAAGTGTGGGCACGGGCATTAAGGGTTCAGTTGAAAAACGTCACTGTTAATTACTAAGCACCTTTAATGTGCCTGAATGATCTATGCAAATAACTGCAATGTGTTCCAACACGTGTTATGAGGAAGGCATAGTCTTTTTTCAGATAATCTAATCTTTGAGTAGACACTAGAGCTCCATGATGAACCTGCTAGTGAACCTGTTTTCATATTGGGCAAAGTCTCCTCTGATGTAAACTAAATGACTGGTGGGTTTATAGAGGTGACTTCGCTATGTCAGGAAGAGCTGACTCATTTCATATATGTGCATTCTGTAACTGCTACTCAGGCTGAACTTTCCTCGCAGTAGCTGTCAGACCAGCTCACAGTGGTATCAGCCATGCTATGATGGCACTTAGAACAGGACAAGTGAGTTGTCACTTAATATAAACGCTGCTCTGACGTGAGTGCTTTACTCTGACAAGATCTGAGTGTTCTTGTTTGGTGTATAATGCAAGATGATTATCAGCTGCGATAAAATATACTGTATCAAGTAAAAATATCAGTGTTCCAAACCTATTAGTCTGCTATTGTAAAGCAAGTACATGGCTTGTGGCATGTTCAGCAGTAAAATACATTTTGCACCATTAATTTATTTATTGACCCTCATAGTCATGTGGGAACACACTACAGCACAATGTGAACAATGTGGAATTTTCTCTGCATTTTAGCCATTCACCAAGTGAAACAGTGGGCTGCCGCCAACAAGGGGTGCCCGGGGAGCACTGTGTGTGCATGGTACCTTGCTACTTTGCTCAAGGGTACCTTAGTAGTGACACTAGCAGTTGGGATTCGAACCCACAACCTTCTGATTTCAGGGGCAACACCCTAGCCACTAGCCTGTGTTTTACATAGTAATAAAACGACTGTGTGATCAGTCTTCATAATAAATTATGTGAAAGTGATGTGAACACCCCACAGCACACAGTGTGAATATATGCTAAATTCTAGGGTTACAGAGTAATGGCTTACATATAGCCTTGTCCACCAGTTCCACTATGCTTTGCAGGGTGCTCTCCTCTGCCTCAACGCAGCTCCTCCTCTCTATGTTCTTCAGGAGCAAAGGATAGCGTGTGAACCTCTGAAGAGGAGCCACCAACAGATCCCTCAATTGCAGCCTACGGCACTGCTCTTTCCTCTCACACCACTGAGAAAGAGAAGGAGAGAGAGATGTAATAAACTGCTTTTAAGTGATGACAGGTAAGCAACAAGAGAGCAGGGAAGGGAAAGAGAAAAGAGGAGAGAGTATAGACATGTTCTTGACCTGCATGCTGCTCTTAAACCTGCTTTGTGCCTCAGAGCAGCCTGAGTTCTGATTAACCAGTTTGCAGAGGACAGGCCTAGCATACCTTCACATAGCAACCAAAGTCCTCCCTGGCCTTCAGACTGTCCAGATAAAGAATGGCTGTTGTGTAGTTTAGACAGTACTTCTGCAGACAGTGGCAAATGCTCTCTGCAAAGGCCTGCAAAAATCAGCATGAGTAAGGTAGTAGTAGAAAGTGCATTTCAATGTTCTTATACAATTTAATTAGTCAATTTAAAGTTTATTTCAAATCAAGTGGATGGGTTTTTGACTAACTGTCCTGGTCAACTGAACCAAATGAATCAATGAGGGACCCAATAGGTTTTTTGTGTTCTGCAGATCTGGACTGCAGAGGTACAGGACCATTCATAACATACACTTTAATATATATAATGTTTTGAAGAAAAATAAAACAAGATAAGCACAACATAAATATTGTTGTAGGATGCCCCTCAGGCTTTTTTTTCTGTAGAACTGGCTAAACTTGAACTGCAAAACTGTATCCATATTAGCCAAAAGCAAATATGTCACTTTGAAAACATTGCGTTCTGTTCCTGATAACGGTCAAGAGTATGACCACATTTGTTCAAGGTTTTGAGAGGGTATGATTTTGTCGGAAGCAAAACAGTGAACACAAACTTTACAGGACAGGATTTGATGCCTCATTCACTTCATAGTAGACAGAGACACTTTTAACAGTAACACAGTGGTCAGATTTAGAGTTTCGTGGAGTCTGGTAAAAATTGAGCAGAAATATTTTGTAAACAAGGTTGTCACAGCATCCCATAGTCACCTTTTTCAGAAGCGCCAGGAGGGTTTGAGTGAGGTCTGTTTCTGGAGTCGCCCACATTTCTTTAATCACACGCAGCAAACTGGTCAGGAAGCCGAAGCTAACCTGCAATCAGGAAGACAAACACACAGCACGACCAGACACTTAATAGTCAAAGCACACAAAACACACCGCAAAACAGCATACTAATTTAGATATATTCTCCCATCATACCAAGCAGAGTTCATTGAGGTTCGCAAACAGCCTCCAGGAGTCAATGTCTTGTAAACACTCCCGCAACTGCAGGTCTGACAAAGTTATTAGAAAAACCTGCACACAACCCAAAAGTAAATCATGTTTAATACAGCGGGTTAATCACTGATGTGTTTTCTGTTTCTTGCAGGTAATTTGAGACATACTGTTCAGAGTTACAGAGAAAAAGACACCATAATAACAATAATGATAATATTCATGTGGTTTATTTACATTTATACATTTAGCAAACAATGATTCAAGGCCATTTACAATTTAATCATGTTAATGAAGTAGGCAAATGTAGTGTTAGAAGACTTCCCCAAGGAATCCTATTAGTGTAGCCTGGTGTGTGTGCCTGGATTGGAAATTATGCTACACCAACCACTATAATTTAAGCAGATCATACTATTGTTCCAATTATTTTTTGTTTATTACTATTACTTTCTATCTATTCTTTACTTTATTATCTATTAATATACAAATTATTTGTTTTAATATTTATTAATATATAATTTTTTATTGTATTTTTTTTTTGGGTGTCGCTTCTCATCCGATCTCATATTGAATTTTGCTCAAATCTTCTTTATTATCTGGCATGTTGCGTGTCATTTTTGATCTGCTGATCATTCAAATGTTCTTCAGTGCATATTCATACCTCTTTCAGCACCATCAGCTGATCAAGGAAGTAAACACACTCGCTAGTAAAGAGCTCCCAGATGGCTTCCTGTCTCTTGTGTGCTCTGGGGTCCGCCTCCACCCTCAGCTCGGGCTGGCCTTTCAGAAACTCCTCCAGAATCAAGTCCTGAGACAAGAAGAGAAAAAAAGATTGGAACAAAAACTTCCCGCTGTAGTTAAACACTGCAGGTCATAGAAAACAGGGTTTATTTATTATCACCTCAGGTAGACGGAGTGCTGATCTAGAAACAATTTTTGTGAAATAAGAATCATCAATACAGAGAAAACCGATCTGTGACTACTAGTCCTGGTGTTGTCTGGAATGGTTGCCTGCGGAGGTCAGTCGCCTAGCTCATGGTCAGTTGTGCTGTTGCCTTATACAAGTCTTTGAGTGCTTGTTAACAACGTTAAACTCAGCTCCAGTGTAAAACTAAAAAGCAAAATCTGGACATCAAATGACTGATCGATCTGGAGAAAGTGAAAAATCTTTTCCTTTAAATACATTTTTCTTCTCTTGTAAACTCATCATTTTGGAGATGGAGCTGGGCTGGAAAGACTTAGAATATTAATATTTGAATCCTTGTTTGTAAAATGAAATGTAAATAATGTTTAAATGTTAAATAATAAATGTTTAATAATTAGGCATAATTTCAGGAAGGCAACATTACATTAATAATAACCTCTTGCTTGCTGTATGTTGGTATAGAAGGCCTGGTTTTAGCCACTTGTTCAAATGCAGCTTTCCTGAGCCACATAAAAAATTTGATTTTATTTTCCACCATCAACATTTTTTACCTATAGCAGCAATCAGTGTTCCCCTCTCAGCTTCTGTCAGTCTAGCAGTAACTACTCACTAGTTACTAGTAGTAGCCTAGTAACAGTTCCTTTTTTTGCTTTACACTTACATATTTGAAATGATTTATCAAATTTATTTTATACCAACCTCTAACCATGAAATTTTACACTGAGCATTTTTCCTGTGGCTCAATATTTTAAACTGGTACCACACTGCAGGCATCTCTGCTCTTATAGCAGCTATGACTATGTGTGAGTCAGCAACTCAGACACATAGAAAACATCTTTCTTAACTTGTCTGCATTATTCATTAGTAACTACAAAAATGAAATGTAAATGTCTACATGTCAAGCAGGTTCTCCAATAGAGTTACTCCACCAATCACAGGGAGGGCCCCTGTTTAGTTTGGCACTAAACAGCCAAACAAAACTGTTCAAAATAATGTTTCACTAACAGCCTTCCTGAAGGCAGCAATTACATGCAATTTATTATAATAATATTATAATATAATATTATAAAACTGGATGCAAATCTGTTTTTTCCCAAAGTGCTCAAGAACTGCTGATAATGTCATATGAGCTTTAAACACAAATGCTATCGGTCTAAGGCTCAGCTTCCCTGAAAGTCTGGAAACTTCTGGACATAAATTAAAGACTAAACTTATTCTGTGTTTGAATAACCTGCCCCATCTTTTGCAAGATGCTGTACAAACATCAGTTACGACAGATTACAATGTTGAAGCAGCTATATTGTACTCCCTGCTACCCCCAAGTCCACACACACTAAAAGTCCCTGCTTTTAAAAGTAACTTCAAAAGTTTAAAAGAAAATGTATACAAAACTACAACACCTTTATATAAATAGCCCATAACCTTGGGATTCCACCAAGTGCAGGTCTTTTGTTCCATCCTCATCGCGGCTTGATACCTCACTGGGAACATTTTCTACCCGATCCTGTGTTGCTTCCTTTTTCCATAAGTAAGTGGGTTACACTGTTAACTGTTTTTTTGCCTGTTTTGATTCATTTATTGTTGTAATTTACCACATTGTCGTACTGTAGCCTACAAAGTAATAAAGTGAGAGTTATGAGTGACAAATTTAGTTTTAGTTGTTACTAAAAAAAAAGAAGAATTCTCAATTATTTTGTGTTTGTATTTCACACACAGGGTCTGTTCGCAGTGGGGGAATACTTGCATCTCTTCTCTTACTTGAAAACTTAAGAGTGATAGCAGAGGCAGAAGGAACTGGTATTGACATGTTTTTGACATGGATTCTGTTGAAAACAGACAAGGCAACTTAGCAGAGCCCATGAAACATGCTGTGGCACATCTACTATAAGCGGTGTGCATTGTATAAAGTAAAGTGGTCGTGATCAGCTTCAAAGTCTGCGTCACAGTCGTGAACCTCTATTCACACAGGGAGTGCTGAGTGCGTAAAAGTGATGGAAAGCGATTCGTTTTTTATGTTAGTGAGCGTGTTTCAGTGGCAGTGTGGGCGTTCATGCAGCTTTTTGGTAATGAGCTAAGACACGATTCAGCTGCAATCAATCGGAAATTAGAAACGCCCTGCTCTAGAATATTCTTGAGAACACAACCGTGTAATCTCTTGCTCCCACAAACACTAGTTCCCATGAAGGAGAAGTTAATAATTGCCATGGTGGGGGTTCTCTGTTATTTATGACATGTCCCTGTTTGCAAACATAAACAAAAAATGAAGATTCTTGATGTTCCAGGGAAGTGTGTATAAACTGCAAACATTGCCAGTTGAGGCAAATCAGTTGGCAATGTTAACATTACTAATTTATAACAGAGTTTGTGTTAACATATGCACATGTGCTACTAAAACATGGCAAGGCTGTTCACTTATATGTGATGATGCATGATGCTGTCAAACAGGAGGCATTACCAGGGCTGTATAGTAGCCTGGGTTAGTGACTCACATTTCACATGATAAAAAATTTAAGTTTGACATACTTAGCTGCTTTAAAAAAATGCAATACTAACAAACAAACCTGGAGTCTATTTCATCTATGAAACAGGACACTTTTGTCGCTCCCAGTGTGAAAAGAGGGTAAACCACAGCCAGTGGAATCCAGAGGTTAGCACACCCCCATGTTATTGTTTCCAATGCCAGTTCAGTTGACACCCAACCCCAGCATAGACATATGCACCTTGTATTTCTGGAAGTCTGTATCTCTCCAGTCCTGGATCTGAATGGATGCCAGACACTTGTCAACGTCAGCAGAGGTGTGTATCTTGGTTTTAGTCTAAAGAAAACAACATGGATTTGTTCAGCATCACAAAGATCAAAAGAATAGAAACAACGTTACAAAATAACAATATTACAAAATGCACACATAATTGCAAAAAGGCTGGTCTAATTTTATACTGTTGTATAACTGGCTGCAAGCTTGCATTCCACAAAGCTAAAATTAGATCTGATTCATTTAGGAAGAAATTAGCCTGTACATTTCCAGCTGAGGAGTAATGTCAGATACATTTGTGACACAGATAATACTGAAGTTCATTCCAAAGAGGTTATACGCCATGCAACCTTAGATTACAATCGCAAAGGCCAGATCGCTTTGGTCTGGCTTGTTTTTTTCTTGGGTAGCTAAAAGTGATGCAGATATATGTAAGCAGGTGAGTTTTCATGGCTGGAGACCTGAGAGGACAGAATTCTTGTTGTGAGGCAAGGACAGTGAGGTCCTGCTTTTCAGTGTTCTAGCCAATCAGGTTTCAGCATGACCAAAAAGACACGGTCAAGCACTTAGTGTACACTGAGTGTCAAGGCACTCGACAATGTGTCATAACTAATAATAATGCAGGTGTGACCAGCATACACTACATTCACCACCCATGTTGCCAAATCCCACCCTTGCCGGCAACAAAATGAGGGGATTATGAAAATAAAAATTCTAAATGTACAAAGTTTTTAAACAATTCACAACGCACAGTATTATAAAAAGGTATTCACTCTGTCCACCCTGTTTCTTCTATTTTGCACTGGCATGCTATATTTTCATTTTATATTTTAAAATAAAATGCAATACAAACAACCTTAGTGAACACAAAATGCTTTCTTTATATGACCATTTTATTCGATGAAGCAGTCTGACAGATCTGTTCAACTCTAAACATTACTTAAACAGAACCTTTTCAATTATATGATGCAAGCTAAAAGGTCCCAACAAGCAATGCACTACAAACAGGCACATGATCAATAAAACGTACCGAAAAGATGAGAAAGAGATTTATTGAAATATATTGGGCTGAATGAGGGGACAAAGCCATTTCCAAAGCTCTGGGGCTGCACAGAGAAACCCATTATCTCTGTAATCCAGAATTTCTCTGACAGCTAAACTACTGAGAACTCACTCCAACTACTGCTAACCAAGAGGAACAATAAGGCTCAAAAAACGACAAAGCTTTTTGGAATAAAGTTCTGAGAGTTATTTTTGTAGAAGGGTCTTGTAATGTCTGCAAGAAAGCTAACAAAACCTTCCACAATAAGAACATGGTGGTGGCAGTGTGATGGTGTGGTGAAGCTTTGTTGCTTCAGGGGAATGTTTGTTCATTAGGCTGTGAGCTGAATCTTCACTCTAATCGGGTTCTGCAGCAAGACAACGGCCCAAAGTACAAGAGCAACTCCAGCTCTGAATGGCTTGCAGGAAACAAAATTAAGATTTTTCAAGTGGCCTAGTCAAGTACTGACTTGAACCCCATTGAGAATCTGTGGCAGGACCTTAAATGGGCAGTTCATGCTTGAAAGCCCTCCAATGTGGCTGAATTAAAGCAATTCTGCAAAAAAAAAAAAAAAGAGTGGGCCTAAAATCCCCCACACTGATCTCCAGTTATACAAGACATCTGGTTGCAGCTAAAACTGGTACATCCAGGTATTAAAGTTTGGGGGACAATTACTTTTTCACATTATTTTTATTTTTCCCCAACAATTAAATAAAAAAACTATTTTGTGTTCTTCTAGTCTTACATTACATTTTGTATGAAGATCTAAAATGGAACATGACAAAAACATAGGAAAACCAGGCAAATACTTTGTCCTGTAGAATTTGTGATCCTCTGTGATTACATTAAGAGACATTTGTGTCTTTGGAGTTTATCTAACTATGTAACAGTGTTTACGTCTGTGCTGTGTGGAGGCTGATCTGTCATATAAAGGGTGGACGAATGAGGTGGAAAGGGGGAACATGCAAATCTGCTTTAGCTCTAAGTGGGTCAGTGAACTATGTTTGCTCCACCTCAGCTAAGTTTTTCCAAGAATGCAGTCAACACAACACTGGGGACGTGCAACCGAAAACAATCAAAACATAGAGCATACTCCACAACTCCATTCTACTCCACAACTCCATTCTACTTAAACTGTGTAAATTCTAACATTTCACCTACCGTGCCACGTCTCGAAAAAGGCCATTTTGACTTCTTAGTATCTGCAATAAATTGAGGAAAAAACATGAAAAAAGGTCATGTTTGACGTATCGTTATGGTACAGAACAATTCATTCATAAAATAAGTATGTGTGTACTAGAGCCCGACCGATAAAGGATTTTGAAGGCCGATACCGATACAAATATTTGTTGGTTTTAAATTCCGATATTCC
>JBBPDC010000019.1:12787556-12802296 GCA_037974485.1 Hemigrammopetersius urotaenia
AACTATACAACGCCAACACTCATGACATGGTTGAAGGGTGTTTCGTCCGTTTTTATTTTATTTTTGAAATATTCATTCATCGGCCATTATAAATGTCGATACCGATAGTTTGGAAAATGACTAATATCGGCCGATAATATCGGCCTGCCGATATATCGCTCGGGCTCTAGTGTGTACTATACAGTGAAACATGCAAGGCCCACTAGTCCACATGCCACTCAGCTGCAAGAGTAACTGCGAGGATATGACTGGGTAATGAAGCTCAATAATAGTAACAGAGCGAAAGTCACTTCATGGTTATGTGATGATTTGAATACAGTCTGACTTCATGTTGTGCTGATAATGATGCACTAACCTGAATACGTAGACCGGTTTAAAATATCTGCAGCACCATTGGAAACAAAGAGGTCACCAGGGGAAACATCCAGTCCAGGAAGAGTTACTACCACAGAGCTTCTCCTCCGCTCCTGCAACCTGTCGAGAGCAGGGGTTGTGGTATGAAGAATTATGCCGTGGGGAAATTCAAAGAGCATTCTGGGCCCAGAGGCTACCAGTCACTGAGAGCATAACAGATGAATTTGTTGAGTTTCAGGAATCTATAAGGCTACCCCTCCCCCATCCAGTATGTGTGTACTAACCCAAATCTCTGGTTATAGTACAATCAGTCCCCTTAAACTGAGATTAGACTAGGCCTGTCAAATGGATGAAACGGTAACCAACGATTAGTCACCATGTGAAGACATGCACATGGTGAAGACATGCAGTTAATTTCAATAACTCATTTTGTTCAGTGTTTGTAAATATTAAAAGTACAAGCTTGAAACAAGCCAGACTGATCAATAAGCTATCTTTCTTCACAGTTGTCATATTCAGTAGCCTCCAAATTATGACAAACAGAAAAATGACAACAAAAATAATAAAACTGCAGAAAATATTTAGTCAGCTTAAATGATGGTGATTAGCTCAGTTATTGTGATCTGCGATTATGTAATGTTTTACAAAAAAGACCATGGATGAAACAAAGTGTTTAATGACACTAGAATCAAGTAAGTATAAGTTCATTCCTGAGTGACATTTGATCGTTGGGTTGCAGTGCCCTCCCAAAAATGAAAAGCTGAAACCTTCTGCCTACAACCACCAATATTTATTGTACAGAGTGTATATGTGGATCAATATTTAGCAATGAGTTTTACAGAATGAAATGAAGAAATGACTTATGTCAGAACCACTAGACCAGAAGAGAGAAAGAAGGGGCAAGACAGGAAAATTAACACCCTGCTCTTCAGCTGGTGGCTGTGGGAGCACAGCACAGTACCACCAATCAAGCTACCACTGTTTGTTTTCAGCCACCTGTGCTGTGTGTATTAAGGGTATACACACAGAGGTGAATTTATGATGTAAATAACCAATGGAAAGAGCAATTCATGGGCTGTCAGCATTGCGGGCAAAAAAATAAATGAGCATCTTCAGTCCAGGAAACTCCAGGTTTACTTTTTATAAGTAATGTATATTTAACTAAACTTGTGGACTTGGCTCCTCCGTATTGTTTACAGTTCCTCTGTATTATGTTCAGCTCAGTTCCTTATTAACTCTGTTCACAATGGCAGACAATCTTTGACTTGTAAATGGGGGAAGAAACATTTTGAACAACCTGACATGCTGGTTTCAGAGTTCCACCCTCAGCTTTAGACTGTCCTCTCACAAAAAGCCCATGTGTGACACTACATATGTATACAGTTGCATGCAACTTCCCCAGTCAAATGACATGGTTTGTTGATTTTCTAAGTGAAGTTCTCCACTATTTGCTCCTCTACAGTGGGGGGTGTTAAATCTTATCCACAAAGGATCAGAATGGCTGCAGGTTGTTGTTTCTAAACCAGCAGGAAAACAAGGAGAACACCGGAACAACAGTTTGAAGACTGTGATCAGGTGAAATCAGGTGCGCTTATATGATTGAATGAAAACCTGCAGCCACACCGGCCCTTTGTTGACACTCCTGCTTTGAACAAACTTAAATATGGCATTTTTCTACAATTTTTTGTTTACAATACTGGAAAATAACATTAACTTACTTAAATTCAGCACATAAACAGAGATTGTACATTGAGTTTCTCTGCGCATGTGTACTTATTTTCACTTAGACAATAAACAAACCGCGTACACCAGATGCATCCAAACTGTATATACACTAGTATTCAGAAGTCTGTATTTCTTTAATTTAGCACTAAAGATATGAAACTAACACTGCTTCCAAAACACAGACAGTCACTGGTCACCCCAATTTATTCTCTAAACACCTCCCCAAACATGCCATAGACAGCCTTTCCAGACAACTTCAGGGCTGGAATTCATAAGCGGTAGTAGCAGTGTGGATGAAATTTCTAGCCAATCTTATTTCAATCAAACTGTATAATTTATTCCAGAATAAAAGATCAGTTATTAACACGACAAGAGATTGCAACCCACTCTGTCTTGCATTTTAAGGCAATACAGAATTTAAATGTACAAACACACACTAAAACTACCCTTTAGCCAAGATGAGTTTTTAAAAAAAGCTGAATCATGAAAAGGTCAGCGTAGACAGCTTTGCTATCAGCCCTTCTGTGTTTGTCAGCATCTGACCATGGGAGCACACACTGATAAACACTTGTGTTATATATTTTGTTGCTATGATACACACATTCTTGGAGCTTGTAAAAGCAACACCCAGTCCCACAGTACCTGCTGTGTTGGTACCTTTAAATAGTTTTTATTCTTAACATAATACTTGATGTGTAAGTGTTTCTGCAAACTGCTAGGCTTTCTGCAAAATGCCAGTCTTCTGGCTGTATTCTCAGGCTGGGTTCACATTCCTACCACACAAAGATCAGCGACATGAGACACGACACGAACAACACTGTTCAGTCCCTTTCCTGATGAAAAATGGGGATGAGAACTGGCTTAAGATCTATAAAAGAAAACAGGTCATCGCTAATTGCAGTCCAACACAAAGAACATCCATAATGCAACCTCATGGCATTGAAGCAGGCCAGAAAACCCCCTCTTTATGAAGTCCACTGCCACAGAGCTACCACGAAGAAGGAAGCTTTGTCCTTGCACCTTCATCAAATAATTATGCCCCTTAGCAGAACTGTCTCATCCAATCCCCGTCCCGGGACGTGTTCTGCCATCGGACAGTGCCACACTGTAATTAAGGCCACAATAGCTGCCTAATTATCTGCCACAGAAAAGGAGCCCATCGTCCAGCAGGCTAGCGGAGCGGGTCTGGTGGGGGAAAACAGCACTAATGAGAGTTTGTCTAGTCCACATAGAACCATGGGATTCTAATAACCCTGCTTACTGAGTTCATGTGCTGCTAACAAAGCGGCATCACAATGAACAATGGGCCTTCCTTTGCCCAGCTACCCGTGCTCTACCGGGGCTGCTCTCTGCTGAGCAATGTGGCGTTTGGGCCATCGAGGACGCCATGTTTCCACACAAACAAATTCCTGCTTTAATGAAATGGCTCTTTAAACAAGAGATGTTGAGCAACAAGTGAGGAATGGTTTTAGAGAACGAGAAACAGTTGGTTTGCCAGAAAGTGAAATGCCATGCATTTTGAACTGTTACCCAGACTGGAGACTGCATGGCATTTTGCATGTACTACGACCTCTACTTTAAGCATGCGTTTCAAATGGAAAGACAATGTGACTCACATGTAAATCTGACTAGCCAAGCCACTGTTCATGCAAAACAGTAGGGATAGTGGAGCAGCACACCTACCTTTTATGACTGGACTCCTTTACCTGCAATCAAAAACAGATATGATGTAAGCGTAAGAAGTTACAATAAAAGTTCAGCCTCTGTGGAAGCAGTGGACTTTCTGAACTGGCTCAATGCAAGCCATGATTTGCTCCACTGCACAGTGTACATCAGCAGCATATCAGTTTCACAAGCACTCGTCCTTAAATTGCCATTTTAAAGTAACTGTGTGGGGGTTTAAGACCCCTTAAAACCCTCACATCTGCTGAGATGTCCCCACTCTATAGCCGATGTGCCTTGTTGAATACACGGATTGGGGGAACGGGGTTTTCCTTTTATTCTTTTGATCGCTTGCTGACCCCTCCATTATTCAGAGACTGCTGACTGCGGTGAATAGGGGCCAGATAAAGGAACTTTCTCAAGGGGTTTGGGGTACGTAGGCTCTGCTGAAGCTGTCAGTGCATGTAACTGCTGATTCATTTGCTGTCAAAAGCGCTCATTGTGAACTGCCACCCCAGGAGGCTGAGCAGAATGAGAGGAGAGGCTTCAACTGGGAAGAATGCAGAGGCTTTCGGTGTGATTTATTGCTCACAAATAAAAAGATATGAAGGCTAAATTGACTGTCGTTCCGTAGGCAATGTCTATTAAAATGACAGCTATCGCTGTCAGATTGCAAAGTGTGCCTTCACCCAAAGTTTAACAGCAATGATTCCCAATCCTGCTACCGGAGCACTCCTGTCCCGCTCTAATACACCACCTTTAGCACAGAAAGAGCTTACAGATGAGATGGGCAATCGCATCAGTCATTTTAGAGCGGGAGAAACAAAAAATACATATACAACACACAATCTTAAAATTAAACACGTCAGAATTGGTTCTTTGGACTAGTGCTGTGGGAGAATTCAGCTTCCTCACAAATCTTCAAATGGATGAACCAAAGCCAATTGCAGTAAATGAGATGTGAAAGTGGGGAAGTTTAAGGAACCTCCACGTCATCTAATATTAATTTAATTTGTATTAAAACCAGAGGTCTTCTTCTGTTTTACCTGTTCAATATCATCAGTTGTGCTGTCAGAGTCGACACTCTCATTCAGACTAAGAAACTGCTTCCCTGTGCAAATGCCACTGCTATCAATTGTCTTTGATCTATGTGATCTGATTTTCCCTCGGGACACTGAGGTGTCTGAATGACCGTCCCCATGACCCTCCCCGTTGGGCTGGGTCGGACTGGCGGCAAGAGGAGAGATCTGACGAAGCACTGGAGACAAAGGACTCCTTGGCGAGGTGGTTTCACTGGTCCCAAACTCCTCCTGAGTGCTGTCCATCTTCCCAGGCTCCCGAGAAGGAAGTCTTGTGCTCCTCATCCTTCTCAAAGTGGGAGATGTGGAGATCCGGGCTGGGGCTTGCCTGTCAAACTGAAACAGTGGCGTTGGAAGGCCATCCATTTCCTTCACAGAGCCGTACCTCAGCCTTGTGGACGTCCTGGCCAGGTCTATTCGCATTATGAAGGGATTGCACGTTTGTGTCTCTTTGTCCACGGCTGTTCTGTGATCTGTCTGAGTATGGACATCCATTCCTTTAGCCTTGTCATCGTCCTGGTGCCACTCAATGTAGTTCCAGTCCAGGGTCTTATCCACATCTTTGCCGTTTTCGTTGATGTAAGCATGATTCACCTCAGTCATCTTGGGCAGGAGAAAATTCAGAGGGTCAGGTGAGGGTGTCCATAGCACAGCCAGTCAGCTTCTGAAAGGTAAAACAGACTTACAGAGGGTAGCTAAGATATTAACTTCGTTTCAGAGAAAATATCCATTCTGGCCAGCGAGTCGGGTGCAGCAGAAATTCTTTCAGGATTAAACCGAATTGGGAAGATTTCCGTACACACTAAGCCAAAACTTCCCTGAAGGTCTCGTTAACAACAACAAAAGCTTCAGCAAGCTGAGGTTTATCACTTTCATTTCCAAACATTCTGCCTTAAAAAAAAAAACAGTTAAACGTAATAATAAAACGACTTTGGCTGAATACCTCAGTGAAACAGGCCATCGTGAGAAACAAAGGACAGCATGTGAGCTGGCTGAGACTTATGGCACCTGATCCCGAACGGTGCCAACTGTGTAACTGAACCACAGCAACACGAACTGAACGACTTTAACCACGAATAAACACGACCGCCTGTTGTCAAATACATGTAAAAACTGAGAATGGTGGACACTCGCTACATATATAGACAAAACACTTAATTTCAGCAACGGTGAAGTCTGTACAAGCACGAAAACTGTAGGCAGCCTGTTCCAGCAGGTGAGTAGACTGTGTGCTCGGACAAGGTTATTTTACTTACGGTAGTGGCTCATCTCCTTCTAACTCAGATGTGGGTCAATTTCTTTTTGTAAAGAGTAGAGTCACGTTCCTATGAGCTCTCTGTTGTCTTCCTTTTCACCAAACATACATTAGTCCTGATGCAGGCAAAGCGTGCTGCTAAAAAGCTCCAATGGTTTAGAAACTGCCAAATGCAATGAATAAGCACACATCCCAAAACTCCATTACCAGTCCTTTTCTCTCTAATCGATCTGTAATGCAGACGGCTCTGCCAAACCCGCGTGTTGACTGAGGCAGAGGAGAATCAGAGGGTGGGGCGATCTGTCCTGCTTCTCTGTTCCTCCTCGTGTGTTGTGAAGTGTAATTTTAGCACAGACACACTATACACCGTCTCAGGATGCCTATGAAAGATGCACACCGACCTGCTGGAGGGTTAGAAGCGGCACTGATACTCTGAACACGTGAATAACAAGCACAAACAAGAAACACCCTAAACAAGACGACTTCTACATTACTGAAAAACACTTCTTTGAAATAAAAAAAAATCTTTTACACGTTTCATAGCTGTATAATACCCCTGAAACTCTGTTTTATAATGATCTTGTAATCCTGGAGATACAATTGTCCACTGTTCATTCAGCGCAGTATTTTCCAAACTTTTTCCTGTTACTGCTCTATGAAAAAGTGCAGTAACAGGAAAAAGATATGCCCCTGTGATTGGAAGGTCATAGGTTCGAATTCCATGACTGCCAGTGGTACCACTGAGGTACCCTTGAGTTTTTTTTATTTTTATTTTTTTACCAAAAAACAATCCAAGGAGCTGTCAGTGAAGAGCACTTTTATACTGTGGTCATTTTGGCAAGCTGTTCTTGCACTTGCAGAGATTAGTTTCCTGCTGAGCATTCTTTAAACCTGTCAATGCTGAATGAAAATACAAGGTACATTTCTCTTCAGGTAATTTTAAATGAGATTACTACCTCTGAGGCCCACTGGTGGCGTGTGGACAAAAGGAAACATTTCCAGTGTCACATGTGCTCTCACCAAAGGCAGAGTATGGAACGTACTGGAACGTACAAAGTCTAGGCCGAGTCCCTGAAGTTTGCCAGTGCTTGTGTATTTGTATGGTTGACTCTGTCAAAAGTTGGAAGATGTCAGGGAGCACTTTTCATCAGCAATTATTTTGTGGGTTTGGGCTTTTTGGGCTTCAAATGTCTTGCTTTAATGAAAGTTGTGCACCACACAGACAGCTTTTTTGATAAAGTCTTAGCCGTGTGGGCATTTCGGCGCAAAAACAATGCACTACATCAGGATTTTTCTCTTTGACCCACCTGATGAATTCCTTCATTGTTTGTGTACACACCTACACAGTCTGTCCAATTTAGTCCACATTTCTCCAGATACTCAAGATGTCACCCAAGGCACTTCCTCGCCTGTTGTTTTGTTTAGTAATTGGCTACAAAAAAAATAAGTGATAAGAATTCTCCGTAATGCTCTCCCGACAACATCTAATACTCCAAGTGGCTGTGAACTCCCCAAAGATGAAAGATTCAGCCAGTTCTTGGATTTAGCCACAAGCTCTAAGACCCAACAGCTTCTGAAGGTTTTTCAGAAACAGTAGTAGTTCATTATTAATTTGACTTGTTTGTCAGATTGACTTTTTCAAACAACCAACATTTTCAGTGTTCTTGCAGGCTCCATGTTTTGTTGTGAGAAGTCTTTTCAGTTTACTGGGAACCACGGCTTTGTTTGACAGTCTTCCACCACAAAATCTAACACAGTAGAAATGGGGCAGACCAACTGTACTTAAATATTCTTCTTTGGTTCAGGTTCGTAGTCAACTTTTCAAGCTTTGTCCATTGTCTATTGCTTTTTTCAAAGAATGTCTGTATTCTAATAGCAGACAGCTGTAGACAGTATTTATTGTTACTTTTGAATGAAGTTAAGTTGTTTGGGTGTGAGATGTGATTGGCTGTCAAGTGGACATAACTGCAATATGCCCTCTGGGAATTGATCAATGAAGATGTGTCGTTTGAAAGTGCAACAGATTTTTTATTAGCATTGAGTAGTTTGAATAGTAATTACAAAATATAAATTACTATTAAGGCAAAAAAAGGACAATTGATTTTTCCTGAAGCACACCATTCAAGAAAGATGGCTCATATTCTATAAATAAAATGGTTCACTTGTAAATCAGGCTATGTTTATCACACCAAACACGCCCTGTATATTCAATTTTAAGTGTATGAAGGATATTTATTGCAATGGACCTGAATGTAAAGGCAAGACTAGCCCATATTTGGCAATTAATCGATCAAAATGCTTGCTGGATTTCCTCCATACTCCATACTCCATACAGAGCTGTTTATGAACAATTAGATTTTTTTTTTTTTTACTGAAAATGAGCTTTTGTTCATTGTATCAAGTTGCAGTCACCATTCTGGCGACCCACCTGCAGGTGTAGTAAAATGACCCAACTAAAGAATAAAGGCTGTGCACTAGATGGCAGTGTGTACCCGTGTTGTATGTGGCGCCTACAGGGCTAAAAGTGACATTTTATGGATAGTGATAACCCAAGACAACTCAAAGGGCCTATGTCATTGAAAACCGTGTTCACTCTCTTTTTTCTATATGAAAAAAAGACGTTGATGTTGTACGTATAAATAAAAGTGACAATAAATTAGAATACTGTTCCTTTAAAGCATAATTTTAAAGGAAATGACACAACATCAAAATAAGAGAAATCATGCAGTTTACAGAACTTAAATAATTCAAAGAAAACAAATCTCTTGTTCACTCAAACAAAATGGCAATAATAATTATTTTTTTTAATAATTACTTTTGACGTAGCAGTAATTCACTCTTCCTCATTAAATAAGATTTGATTCAGGTGATCTGTAATCAGTACCTCACAATAGAATGAGGTGCTTGTGTAGGAATTTAACAGACACTGGCATGGAATGGTTGTCATTCTTATAGAGATGCGGATTTAAAAATAAACAAATAAAGAAAACCATTATCCACAATCTATTGTTTTACAGTGATAACTCTTAATATTCATTAATGTATCTAGTGGTTACTGAGTAGTAAACAATGGACTGTGAATGTAAACAATGCACTGACTTCCTGATTTGGTATGAAAGCTGGGGGTTAAAAGTAAAGTTGGTCCTCAGACAGGACTAACTTAACTCAGTGTCAATAATCAGAAAAAAATAAATAAAACCATCATAGTTTATTTAGTCAGGGAGTGGTACAAAGGGGTGTTGCCTATAAGAGCTACAAAACAAAACAAAACCTCTGGAAATCATGTGTGTCTGTAATTCTCTCTCACACACACCACAACACAACAGCTTTTCACACACACAGCCTCATTTTACACTAGTTATCATCAAAAAAAAAAAAAAAAAAGACAGACTGTTAATTATTTATTCCTCTTTTTCTTTCTCTCTCAGCTGCTGGGCTCTACAGCCCTGTCGAAGTTCAGACTTGTTCACTTCACTCGCATACCACAGCAGTCTGCCTCTTCACTTCCTTCATTTCTCAGCTCAGCCCTGAACACCAGTCTCCTCCCCCCCTGTAGTGTTGTAGTAGGGAGAAAAAAGCTCCGTTTGTCTCACAGGAAGAACTTTCAAACATGAAGAGAGCCGTCAGTTGAGAAAGCGCCACTCAGTTCCTCCTGTTTCTGCAGCTTTGGGGAGAAAACCATGTTTTCCTGTCTCAGAGAAGGACCCCCGCCTCCTGCCTGATGGTCTGAGGCTTTGGCTCGACTAGACGAAGAGTTGAGAGAGCTGGCGGAGCCCCTCCGGCCGGGCTCTGCGACTCTGGACTGCTTTTTAACCTCAACATGTCAGAACACAGGTCCAGTTTCCTCCACATCGGGGACATCGTGTCTCTGTACGCGGAGGGGACTGTCAACGGCTTCATCAGCACTCTGGGGTACGTGACCTCCCACCAGCACCACCCCTAACCTGACCTGGGGTCTCGTATCGAGCCTTGTGGACGTCGTAGACCAGATCTATAAACGTGTCAGAGAGTTTTCTAGTATCTGAGCCTGGAATAAGGAAGTGGGCCCAAACTGGGGGAACAGTCCACAGCATTCAAATCACATAACAGGAATGCAAAGCTGTCTCTCTGTTACGGCTCTTAGAATCACTTTATGGCTTTCAAATCGTGTTCGAGAGTGTGAAAGCAATCTCCTAGTCAATTTACCACGACAGTAGTCTGATTCGGCTTTGGAGACCTCTAGTCCACATTAAGCACCAGTGGGTGAAAGTAATGTGTAACATCGCGATACTTAACAGGCGTCAATATAATGCTTTTTATATAACGTTGTTGCATACCATAAATTGTTAGAAAGCCCTAATTTTGCTCTCTGGAATGAAACATGCACTTGATCATTGTTTTTTATAAAGGGAACTCCAAGTATCTAAACTTAAAAATAGTGCATGTCAAAGGGCTCAAAATCCTTGATATAATTATAAAGGAAAGCATATTATGGTGTAAAGAGGCAGCTGGTGGCTTGGTGGTTAGGGAGTTGCCCCTGCAATCAGAAAGTCATTGGTTTGAATCCCAGGACTATCAGTGGCACCACTGAGGTACTCTTGAACAAGGGACCATCCAAACACACTGCCACCCTTGTGGTACATTTATGGCTGCCTGCTGCTTCACTTGGTGAATGTGTCATATGCAGAAAAACTATTTTGTGCTGTTCACACTGTGTGCTGTGGTGTGTTCATGTATGACAGAATGGAGACATTGCACTTTTCATGGGATGTAATTTATCATGACAGTGACATGTTCTCATGACACCCACCCTTATAAAATAGCCTTATGATCTAAATGATTCAGCTATGGGTTGTCTTTGGTGGGTTCATTTTGAACTAATTCTCATTACACTACAAGCACTGGTTGAGACATTCAAGTCTCATTTTTTGATGCCATGACTCATGCTTTAAATGAGGTGCTTCACTTTTGGAGTGTGCAGGTTGCAGCATGACTGCACCAGTTGCGTCGACTTCTCTGTGGCTTCAGAAATAAACAGTTTAACCTTTCATGCCAAACACCTAAGCTTCACACTGTTGGTTCTGGAAAAGTACTCGATATCTCTGTGCACTGTAGTTAGTGAAGCATCAGCAAGGTATCTAAAAAGGTCATATCGATGTCAAGTAGGCTTAATCCTTTGTGCATGCAGACAAATTGCAGCAAGTGTTTGAATGCTGGCCACTACAGCCAGAACAGTGTCAGTGAATGACCCAGAGCAGGATGCTGGAAGAGGCCTGGAGGTGGAGAACTGTGAGAGAATTGCCACCCTTTCCGTTTGTCTGTATATGTGCTTCTGTAGATACCCATGAGAACCAGTCTCAACATGCTGTTGCACTGATATGAGTTTGAAGTTAGAGTTTCCAGAGAACTTGTGCTTGGATCATTGAAGCTTTTACTGTGAAACACAAACCTGAGAAATTGCTACCCATCACTTAATTTCTACCCTTCACTCAACTGTTTTGTCCTGTTTGCTTTTTTAGAAGATGCCAATGTGTTAGGATATAAATACTTGATTTCAGGTTCAGCATAATCATATACAGTATACGATTTGACACACAGATATGTAACATTTCTTGGATCTTTGGATGGTTAATCTGATTTCTAGCCTTGTGTCTTTTTGGCCTCCTACCTCAGCAAGGTCTGTCTCCCTTCCACATCAAGTAAATGGAGCTGTAATGAGCATGTTTGTAAACTGCAGTCAGGCCATATATAGTTGTTATATTTAACCTCTTCCACTAGGCCATGTCTCTTAAAGTAGAGCCTTAATGTGTTTCAAAGTTCCAGTGCTTAAAGAGAGGAGACTCATTTATTAGCATGTGAAGTGAGTCTAATAGCGTTTTTCCTGTTTTCCTACTTAGCGCTCTATTACATATCCTATTGCCATGTTTTGTCTCTGTTTTAAGACATGAGAGGAAGTGGAGGAAGGTTGTGCCCTGCCAAAATTAAACAATTTAATCATTTGTCTACACCTACATTCTGGATCTTCTGGGTTATAGACTTACATACACACTTGTTTAAATTTACATTTGATATGAAACCTTCTGCATAATTCTCAAGGATGTTTCTGTGCACAATTGTTTATGTGGTGCCTTGACATCTTTTTAATGTAATGTATTTGTTTATATAATGTTTGAGGAATGAGTGGGCCTCTTATGCACACTGCTTCTATACTGACTTTTCTAATCCGTGTTCGTTAGGTGAAAATCTGTTGTTCACCACAGAAGGTGAATGGACTTCCTTTGGAGGTCAATAGTAGGCCAATGATGACTGAGCAGTTTAGGATAATCTGCATTCATATTTAAATAGCAGTCAAGGGCATGGGAGTGTGTTGAAAAAAACCCTCTATATTCTGTCTGGAATTTATTATAGGCAGATAAATATGCCTAATGAATTTTGTTTACAGCCACTTTGATTTCAGTCCTGTTTACACACCCCTGCTGTTTTCTAGAACGCACCTTCTCTTGTGGACGGTTTAGCACTCATCGGTGTGTTGTGGTGTTTTCCTGCTCTGTTGCTGCTGGCGTAGGACTGCTATAAGCAGCTATGGTGGTCTGTTACGTCACTCTTTAAAGAGGGTGAGTTACCTCAAACAGGGGAAGGGCAAGAAACCGCTGATGGAAACAGGTACAATGCTGATGACGCGTCTGTTTCTCTGAAACGGATGATTGCACATTAATTAACACTGCACAGAAACAACATGATAACAAAATTAATATTACTCATCACTTGTCTTCCTGATGATTAATAAAAAGCAGCTTCATCATAATGCTTCTAGTGTGTTCATTAATCACTTTGCCGGTGTTCAGTTTGTCTGTCTTTCCTGAGGGGAACAGCTGCCCCCAGTCAGCTTGAATGACCACCGTCTGGGTTTCCTGCTCTCCTGGTCTGCAAGACCAGTCTCATGACTGTTGCCTGTTCCCTAACCATGACTACTCACACACGACTCTTAACGAAAGGTGCTGTTACTAATTACAGACTTTGGTCCAACTACTGCTAACCATAGTAGAAAGGTTACCACAAATAGATGATCTTACTGCCATAATTAACATGACTAACATGACCGTGCCAAAACATGACTAACAAGAAAACAGACCCATTAGGCTGAATATAGTCATAAATTCCACTGTGACATTTAGTAACATTACTGTCTTAAAGTGACATTTGGAGAGGAAGCAGATTGGGTTTTATTGTTGGTAGAACAGAAATAGTACAGCAACAAGTTTCCAGAACAGGGCTTTGGCACATCAGCCATGGCACTTTATTATGTGAAACAACACACATATTTCAGGTTTGATTTAAGCAATTTCAGTTTTTAGCAATATTCTGTATTGTTTTTGATTTTTTCTGTGTAAAAAATAACTTGATTCTACAAAAATCCTGGAACCAAATGTCCTTATCGTATAAAAAGTGAGCTATAAACTATACAAAAACAGAACTGCCAGAGCCTATCTAGATATTTAAACATTTTAATTGAGTTTATCATTGTGTTGATCATTAACAGTGATCTTTAACAGATAACCACAAAAGATGGCAATTGCGAGGCCCTTGGGAGAGAGTGAGGGGCATGTTGTTGATATGGGTTTATATTTGCACTTGAATGTTTGAGGTTCTCAATGTTTTCAGATACACTAACAGTATTTTCAAATTTAAGTAATTTGCGAGGTAAGTGGCATTGAGGGAACTGTGTTAAACCCCTGCACTTTTATCAGGCTTCTACAGAAGCGAGCGATTTCCCGTGGTGTGTGAGTCTTGTGTGGACTGTGCTGTGTCAGCGTACGGAGTGATTAGACAGCGCGTTGTCACGCTCTGTGTGCTCTGCTGTCTCTATGCATGCCAGTAGAGACCACTTGGGATAGTGCATTCATCCCTGTGTACTGATATATTGGCAACATCAGGGAGACAAACAGATTATCTTTATATAAGCTTTAAATGGAAGTTTATTGAATTGAGCTCTAATTTGATGAAATGTCAGAAGAGGCTGAGATGCGCCTGAGACTGTGTTGTATGAGGAGATGTGGGCAACTGCATTTGGTTTGGTGAGTGGGGAAAAAAATACTGTTGAGAGCTTCGTCTTGAAAGAGCTGAATGGGTTGTTGATTCAGTATTATGAGCACTTATTATGCGGGATTCAGGCAATGTTTGCTGTAATTCTCCTTACTGAGCCTCATCTCATCTCATTAGGTGACCTTTCTGTCTAGTACATCTGAAGTGTTCAGGAGGCTCCAAAGTGATGCAATTGCATAAGTATTGATTTATCTCCTTGTCATTGAGGGAGATCACGAGTTTGGTCCCTGTTGAAAATACAACACTTTTGGTTTTGCTATTCAAATACTCAAAGCAAGGAACAGAATGGGTGGTTAGCATTTTCCTCCAAGCGTGTTGAGCTGTCTAATGTTGTTGGACTGTTGGCAGTTTGAAAAGTTGTGGAGACACTTTGTACAACTAAGAAATAGAGCCCGACCAATATATCGGCCAAAATTAGTCATTTTCCAAACTATCGGTATCGGCATTTATAATGGCAGATAAATGAATATTTCAAAAATAAAATAAAAACGGAACGAAACACCCTTCAACCATGTCATTAGTGTTGGCGTTGTATAGTTTGTCCACCAGAGGGCACTCTACACCGTCCCTGTTGGCAACACTC
>JBBPDC010000019.1:12824067-12836558 GCA_037974485.1 Hemigrammopetersius urotaenia
TGTGTGTGTGTGTGTGTGTGTGTGTGTGTGTGTGTGTGTGTGTGTGTGTGTGTGTGTGTGTGTGTGTGTGTTTTTAGAGCCAAATGTTGAGGAGATTGCTGATAAAGCAGAGAGTATGTTTGCTGGGAGGTTAGTCAACTATTTGATTGACTCTTTTTGAGCTCCTCGGCAAACTTGAGCCGTAAAGGAGCCCTAGGTAACCTCTCCATTTAGCTGTTACTGGTGATCTACTGGACCACTTACTTATCATGCCAGCAGGTGACTTGTAGTTTGTCTTTTTGTATTAACAACAGACATTTGTCTGATGTCCTTCCCTCGTCTCGTTTCTCTATATCCAAAAAAATGTATCACTCCAAAGAACTACTTTTTTGTTTTAGCTGGAGTATCATTTTATTGTTAATAAAAATAATTGGGAAAATAAATTGGGTAAATAGGATTATTATATAATAGTATTACAATTTACTCTTGAATACATTTTTCTAGTTAATAAAACCAAGAATTCAGTGGATCTGAGGAAAAGTTGTGTGTGTATTCATCAGTGGCAAGGAGAGAGATTTAGTGGATCTGGATGATGAAGGGGGCAGGACGTTTCTGCGAGTGCTGATTCACCTCATTATGCAGGACTATCCTCCACTCGTCTCCGGCTCACTGCAGCTCATCTTTAAACACTTCAGCCAGAGAGCCGAGGTCCTTCAGGCGTTTAAACAGGTCTCACTCTCTCATATACACTTCTGTCTGTCTTTTTCTGAGCCATCACTAAGAACATAAGCCCACAGTCATCATAATCACTTTATATGTGTATTCTTTTTCACACCTTGTATTGATGCACCATGTCCATTCATTAATAGGTCCAACTGCTGGTCTCTGAACAAGATGTGGAAAATTACAAGCAGATAAAAGCAGACCTTGACCAGCTGCGACTGACTGTGGAGAAGTCTGAGCTTTGGGTAGAGAAGAGTGGAAGCTATGGCAATGAAGATATTGCTGAAAACCAGAACAAGGAGCAAATCATGGAGGTACGCCCCCTGGTGGCCCGCATTTAAGTATGAATGAATAAACAAGTAATTCAGGTCTTTCAAAAGAACCTGATTTATTCCTAGCAGTCTGTTTTCATAAAGTCTGAGGACTAGTAGTCCTGACAGTGTTTACACCAACAGAGGCTGAAAGTGTTGGTTTCAAGAAGGAAGACAAGTATATATTATTTATAAGGTGATCCGCCAAGATATACACTGGAAGATTGAAACCACATGCTGAGCCAGGGTTGCTTCCGAAACCGAGGGTATTTATTGTAGGTTTACTGCTGTAATAACCCCTGCATTCTGGGAAGGCTTTGCACTGCATGATGGAACATTGTTGTGAGGATTTAATTGCATTCAGCCACAAGAGCATTATTGAGATCTGGTAGTGATGTTGGAGGATGAGTTCTGGTTTAGAAATGCTGCTTAATGATGCAGAGCATACACAGCCCAAAGCTACTGGGACTGTAAACACCTCTAGTTGATGCGGAGCACTGAGTGAAGTGACCTTAGACTTATGTGGCTGCTCCATAATTCCCCGTTCTATTGAAAATGCTTTTCTAAAGACCTTGCGCTGTGTGTGTGTGTGTGTGTGTGTGTGCATGCTTGTGTGCGTGTGTCACTGTCAGTGTGTGGTTGAACACATATCAGTGAGGGCACCTGTCAGACCCTGTCCTTACTTTTGCCATTTAATTGCTAAAAGCTTTCATTATTTGCTTTGTTAGTTCAGTGCATAATTAAGAAGCAAAACTCTGACACTATTTAGGACATTTGAGACAAATGGGAAATTGTTTGAATATGATTTTTGGCTAAAAGTCACTACAGTTCAGACTAATTTTTAAGCGTTATGGCCTGAAAGTTATAATCGGTGACAGTTTGATTGTTGCCTGAACTGAACAGAGAGCCTGTGTGTGTTTGGCAGGAAGCGGGTATCCTTAGTCCAGTGCAAGATGGAAACGTTAAGCCACAGATAGACAGTAACAAAGCCAACAACTATAAAATTGTAAAAGAGGTGAGTACAACTCCCATGACACAGTGACTCACTTTTTTCTTCAGAGATGCTTTTACACTTTTTTACTACTGTGAATGTAATGGGACTTTTTCCTTTGCTATATGCACCCACATGATAATTGTGTTTTGTTGGTCGGCAGATCCTACAGCGCCTCAGTAAGCTGTGTTACTCTGCTAAGAAGGGCCGTGTGCAGCAGCAGAGACTGCTAAAGAACATGGGAGCTCACACTGTGGTGCTGGACTTGCTACAGATCCCTTATGAGAAAGTGAGTGGTTTTGGAAGTATGACTAAACTTAGCATTTTAATCAGAACTTTTTTTATTAAGTTAGAATCCTTCTCAGAATCAGTAAATTTAAACAATTATCACAATTACTCTTTAGCTGATGTGATTAACTTTCTCTCTGTCTTGTCCGTCCTCAGGGAGATGAGAAAATGTCTGAGATTATGACACTGGCCCACACCTTCCTGCAAAACTTCTGTCATGATAACTCTCAGAACCAGATTCTGCTTCACAAACACCTCAATCTCTTCCTCACTCCTGGGGTACGTTTCAGCACAGTGTTGATCATATACTAAGATACAAGAACACACAATTCAAATGGAACTACACATTTAATTGCATACTGAAAACTTAATAATCTTCATTTGAATATGTACTAACTAAATCAGCATGTTTGTGTCTTTTGGTTAGAAAAATGTCAAGGTTTTTTTATTATGACTACATGCATAAAATTAATGTTTCATATGAATTATCATACAATATTTGTTATTCTGCTCAAAGTGTACAATCCCCACTCCCCCCACACCAATTTGTCAATTATGCGGTACAAGAGAGAAGTATTTAATATAAAATTATGATATGCTTTGTTTTCTTCAGCAATGACTGCAATGTTGATGGATTAAAGCAATGACTTTAATCTGTGAATGTGCTGTAAGGGCTTATTGTAGTTTGTTTTAGTTTTTTGGCTATTGAATGATGAAAGTTGTTTTTGTACAGCATCTGGAAGCTAAGACCATGCGCTACATCTTCCAAAACAACTACTTCCTGTGTAATGAAATCAGTGACCGCGTGGTGCACCACTTTGTGCACTGTATTGAAACACATGGCCGCTCCGTCCACTACCTGCGCTTTCTGCAGACCATAGTGAGATCAGATGGCAAGTATGTGAAGAAGTGCCAGGACAAAGTGATGACTGAGGTGAGAAATAGACAAGCTTTGGACCCAAGAAAACAAACACATTTTTGAGTGAAAAGGTCTAATGTAACACGAATGTTTGTTGTTAATCTCTGTCTATTTGTCACAGTCTTGGAGTGAATCAGTCACTTGCTGTTGACACTTGTAGTTAGATATAAATTATGTTTCATTTTAGAAGCTACACAACTTTCCCAGTCACTTGATTGCTGTCTCATTTAAAAAAAAAAGTTCATTTTACAATCTAATTTTAAACTCATGAAGTTGCATGGAACAAACATATTAGAATCATGTCAAACATTTAACTTTAATCACACTGACATTAACTTTAATCACATTCATACTATTGAATATAGATTTCAGAAATTTAAAAGATGATTTCAGACTCTACTGGGTAAAACTGATGCTATTTTTGGATAACTTACTTAGTCTTTTCCCTATATGTGTGTTTTCTCTTCCTTGTGTGTATGTTGTCTGATGAAGCTTGTGAATGGAGGTGAGGAGGTGCTACTGTTCTACAACGATCGGGCCTCGTTCCCCTCGCTGCTTCAGCTGATGAGCTCGGAGCGGGAACGCCACGATGAGAACAGTGCCCTGGCCTACCACATCAACCTGGTGGAGCTTCTGGCTGCCTGCACTGAGGGCAAGAATGTCTACACGGAGATCAAGTGCAACTCGCTGCTGCCTTTGGATGACATTGTGAGAGTGGTTACCCACAGCGATTGCATCCCTGAGGTTAGTTAACTTTTATCAACTGAGCTGTTGACAGGTTTATCTTATATAGTGTGTTTGAGGCTTTTTATGTTTTGTTAAATTTTGTTAAAAGTCTGATATACAGCTCTGGAAAAAAAACATAAGAGACCACTGCAAAAATGTTCAGTTTCTCAGGTTTTATCTTTTATAAGTGCAAGTATTAAACAGCTTTGCCTTAGTTTTTAAAAATTCATGACAATATTTCTCCAAATAAAACTTTTTTTAGCATAATTTTAAAGGAAATGACAAAACATCAAATTAAGAAACATTTATAGGACTTAAATAATTCAAAGAAAACAAATCTCTCGTTCACTCTCAAACAAAATGGCAATAATTACCTTTAAGGAACTTCTAGTAGAGTTTTACCATCCAGCTGGTCACATTGCAGGACTGTTGATTACAGCAATGTTATTATACTTTTCCTCATGAAATAAGATTAGATTCAGGTGCTCAGTAATTAGTACTTCATAAGGCAGAATGAGGTGCTTGTGTAGGAATTTAACAGACACTGGCATGGAATACTCATAGAGATAATGATTTAAAAATAGATTGCTGTGGTCTTTTAATTTTGTCCAAAGCTGTGTGTACAGTATACAGATGCATGCCAAAGTTTGGGCATGCCCACTTGTGCAAATTTTGTTCTAAAAACATAGAAGTCTTCTGCATGGAACAGACTTAACAGACGTGTCTATTTTTCTGTAAACTATAATAAAAAATTATTATTTATTTGGTCAGTTCAGCATGGTGCTAATGGAATAATTTCTGCAAACTTTCAGTCATTACTTAGTAAGAAATTCACAGCCTCTGAAAGTTTATTGTAACCTGCTAATAATCTTTCTTTTCTCAATGTAGATTTTTTCGGCCATAGATGGATAATGCTTCTGCTTCAAAAATATTAATAGGTAGTCTTGCACTCTGTTTAGGATCAGAGGCTAGGCTGCCAATATGAACACCAAGACTTTATTTTATGATGTCACCATGTTGATGTCTCACTGAGAGAATTGTTTTTCATTTTTAAGTTTCAAAAATACAAAATATAAAGCCATTTTTATAAAATTGTATCAAATACAAATTTCAGCATTATGTTATGGTTTTAAAGTAAGTGCTTTAAATACACATTTAAAGACTGACCATCCCTCCCCATACCCCAACTGGCAGGCCGAGTAAAAACCTTGAACTCTTTGTCATGCTCCTCTAGCCATTCTTGAGCAGGTTTTGCAAGGCAATCAGGCACATGATCATCTGAAACCTTTTTTTGCAATTTGTGCTACAGTTGCTATTCTGTGGGATCGGACTATGTAGGCTAGCCTTCACTCATCAATGTCGAAGGTTCACTGGTTGTCCTGGTTTTGGAGATGTTCTGACTCGGTGGTCTAGCCATCATAATTTTGTTCTTGTCAGAGTCACTCAGATCCTTATGCTCACCCATTTTTCCTGCTTCCAGTACATTGACTTCAAGGACTGACTCTTCACGAGCTGTCTAAAATATCCCACCCCTTGACAGGTGCCGTTGTAACAAGATAATAAATGTTATTCACTTCCCCTGTCAGTGGTTTTAAAGCTGTGGCTAATTGTGTAGATAAACTCACTTTATTGGCCATACCACCATTGTCTGAAGAAAGAGAAGCAAAAAACGATTCACAGTTATTAGCCTGCTTTGTTGTGTCCATCCTCCCCTACAGGTGAAGATTTCCTATGTGAATTTTGTGAACCACTGCTATGTGGATACAGAGGTGGAGATGAAGGAGATCTACACCAGCCACCACATCTGGAAACTCTTTGAGAACTTCCTTGTTGATATGGCCAGTGTAAGGACACCAGCATTAATCAGATAAGACTAATCTGATCATCATATATTTGGTTGTATGAAATTAGATCACATAAATTCTGGACTTAACATATTTTACATTTGGAACATTTGGAAGGAAATGCAGTGCTATACTGTTCAAGGTGTTATACAAATACAGATGTTGCTGACAGGAATGTGTGTGTGTGTGTGTTTGTGTGTTTTCAGGTTTGTAACAGCACAACAGACAGAAAGCATGCTGACATCACGCTGGAGAAGTACGTCACTGAGACCATAATGGCAATTGTTAAAGGCTTCTTCGGTTCACAGTTTTCTGTCAACAACTCCAACCTTCAGGTGGATGGCACACACAATTATAGATTAATGATTTTTACTGTGAAACACACTTGCATATATGCATCTTCCACCTCAACCATTAACCTGTCAGTCATCTGTGTCAATGCACTGTCAACATTACATGGACCCTTTTCTCCCTTAGTCCTTTGATTTCACTCTCAGCCACCATACAGTTCATCATAAACTCGCTTTTGTCTCTTTCTTGCTTTCTTTCTCATTCTGTCTCTCTGTCTGTCTCTGTTTCCCTCACCCCCATTCTTGCAGACCCATCAGCCCATCTTTATCCAGCTACTTCAGTCAGCCTTCAGAGTCTACAACTGTACTTGGATTAGTTCTCCGCAGAAGGCCAACATTGAGTCCTGCATCAAGACTCTTGCTGACGTGGGTAAGTTGTAGATTCTCCAGCAGTATAAAAGGGGCACAAATTCAATCTCAGACACGCGGTGACAGAAGCGCTGAGATCAGACCGGCTCTGACTGAATTGTGATTGGTGCAGAAGCAAGGCTCCGTGGACCGGCAGGAACCATATTTTAAAACATCATTATTTTTCATTTTAAGGTTTTCCTTTCCTGAGTGGTGGTACTTAAAGGTCGAGTATAATGTTCATCAATTTAGGTATGCATATGCGCAGTGAAGACTGAAAACTGGTACGCATTTGTCGTACCACATACACCAATTCTTGCTTGCGTACCGCTTATGTCAATTTCTGGGTATAGTGTTATATAAAAACAGATGTTGCTGACAAAAAATGAACTTTTGAGTTGCGGATTCAGTTCTATATAAAATCTTTTCTATGTAAATAAGAACATATGTTCCCAACTGTTCAACTTTAAAAAAGACAAATCTGGCTCAGTGTATCACTGAAAATGGTGTAATGAATTGGTGAGACGGGTTACTCTTCTGAAAAAAGGTTTAAATCATATATTTTCTTTCCTTCCCTTCCAGCTAAAAACCGGAATATTGCTATCCCAGTTGACCTGGACAGTCAGGTAAACACGTTGTCTCTGAAGACCCACACCACCATGGTCCAGCGTGCAGCCAAAGACTGGAGGCTCTCGGCTCGTTCCCGGCCCCGAAAGGAGCCACTGGGGGCCCCAGACTACAAGAACATCATAGAGAAACTACAGGTACTGTGGATGACTCCATCACAACCATAACTTAAAGATTTGAAGGCGTCCCCTAATTCAATAGCATTTTGCACCTGGGTTTATATTTATCCAGTAGTGTAGTGTGGTTGCCCCGATGGGGCACTGCACCCCAGTCTGCTTTGCTGAGGACAACAATATTTTTTCCTTAAAGAAAAGTTTTCCTTTGACAGTATAGAAAGTAAAAAAAAACTGTGCATAACACAGGTTGACTTCACATTGTAATATCTTGTGTGTGTGATACTGAAACACTGTTCTGTGTCTGTGTGTAGAGCGTGGTGTCATTTTTAAAGGACCAGTTCAGCCCACGAATGCAGGCTGAGTTCTCTGTGTTGGTGGATGTTTTGCACAGCCCAGAGTTGCTGTTTCCTGAAGCAGCGCGACTTCGCCTTGAAACCGGAGCCTTCATGACAAAGTAAGACACACAGATTCAAAATGAGCACACTGTATAAGTAAACTAACCAATCCCTGCACCCAGACTGAGTATAAGCATCTAAGAAGGATTTTGAATTGTGTTGCTGTTTAATTAAGCTTAATCCGTGTCTGAGAAACCAGCTCAGTAAAATAAATCCTATTTATGTGTACATATTGTTTTATTTTTTTTATTTGGATCCTCATTAGCTTCCACAGCAGTGGTCGCTAGTCTTCCTGGTGTCCATGAAATCAAAATACAAAAATATACAATTTATCAGTGCAAAAGTTTAAAATTCACAAATCAACTGTAACTGTAAAACCAACAACATAACAGCCGTCATTAAAAAACATTTATATAGACAATGGAAAATTACAGAAAAACATTTAATCGCTCCTACAGTTGCAAAGGTTAGAAGAATACAAAATAAGTAGTACTTTCACTCCAATAATTTTAAAAGAAAAATAACTTTGGATGGGAGTAAATTCCACTCTACAGCCCCTCTGTACACAATAGTTTTCTTCAAAAAAAATTCCATCTTGGGCTAAGAATAATGACCATGTTGTTGCTAACTCGGCATGTCACATGCTCATGGCCATATCCACTAAATAATAATTAATCTTTTAAAAAATGTGTTTTATTAGCCATGACATTATGCATAAACAACAGAAGATTATATTTTTGATTTTCCTCAACTATTAACCAAGACAATTTAGTATGCATCTCATGCACATTAGTGTGAAAAGGACAATGTAGAACTAGTCTAGTTGCTCTGTTCTGTGCAATTTGAAGTTTGATGTTTCTGAGTCACACTAAACCAAAACAAGAGACAAGAGACTTTGGATCACCTTTTCCAATATGGCAGTCGGACAATATGCAGAACATATTCTAGACAAAAAAAATATCTCTTCCCATGATACTAACAATGTGGTCAATCTGATCTGCCCAAGATAATAAGTTATCTAGTCTGATGCCCAGCAGTTTGAGTTTGGTGACCTGCTCCACCATGGTACCCTCAATATGCAGATAAAGCGAGGTGATGTTTGGTGACATGTATCTGTTGCAAAATATCGTACATTTAGTTTTGGAAATGATCAATGCCAGTTTATACCAGTCAATGCCAGTTCTTTTTCACTCAGTGCGCTGCTTTCTTTAACTGATGCTGTAGGCTCCCATTCAGTGGCAAAGCTTACTATAATGCAACCGCATACATACACATGAGCGTAAATGCAAAATCTGTAACATATAGTGGTCTTAAATAAATTATTTACTGCCAAATCGTTCTGTACAGTTGTAATTCTTCTCTAGGTCAATTTGGGAAGCAGTAACAAATTTTGAGCAAACGCTGCTGCCACACCGTAACTCTTATGCTGCATCTTGCGTACATACATCCAACAGTTGATGTAATTCTGTTGGTAAATCTGTAGGTAAATGTTCCTTCAGCACATGGTTGAGATCCGATTTTCCCAGTAACAATAATCACTTCTGAACAAGTAAGTTGTCCCAACTTCCAGTGTAACACACGTTTCACCCCGCACCGTATTTGCACCTGAAACTGGCACAGAAGCCTCCTTTCATATTGTTCAGTCGTTATCGTTTACCTAGCTGCAGTAGATTAGTCTGACCCAGGTCAGGTCATAGCAGCATTGTTTGGGTTTTGAGTGGGTGGTGAAACTGCTCCACCGAGAGCCTGTCGGTCTGACAGCATTAGAACAGCACTTACCTGAGTCTGGGGCTGCATGATGTGTCTGTACTATTGCATAACCACTCACGTCTGCATGATTCACTCTGAAAGCCACAGTGTGCAACCCACCTGCTGTAGCTCCAATTGCATTACGGTATTCATTTTCTTATGTAAGATCAATAACGACACCTGCATTTCAGATACTTCATATAAGCTTTTCTATCTTGTGTATTCAGATTGTTTTGCAGTTTCTCCCTTATAGTGAATGAACAGCATTGTGTGTGAATGGTTATATTGAAAATAGCACCGTGTTTTGTTAATTGGGATAGTTTTGTGTTCCTCCAGGCTGATTAAACACACAAAGAAACTGATGGATAAGGAGGAGAAGCTCTGTATAAAGATCCTACAGACACTCCGGGAGATGCTGGACAAGAAAGAGACCTTCGATGAACGGGTCAGTGTTTCAGATGATTACTAATAACACATTAAAGAAAATAGTCCTTAATAGTCCCTACATTGAAAGAAACACTGGACGTTGGTCATGTGACCGCAGCTAGTTATCACTTGATGACTGGTGCTGTGATCACGGATGGTTTTCTGCATGCTGTTAAATGTTGGGACACCAGCAGTGGAAAAAATTTTTGTCTCTGCTTCACAAATTGCATCTGACTGTAGGAAATGATAAAAGTCAGTGGCGCGCATATGAGCACTGAAAAATAAAACAGCACAGCTGTTAATTATATGTGTAATTACAGAGGTAGGATGCACACAACCTAGAGCTTATAAAATAAATAATGTATTAACTAAGACAAGTTTTAGGAGACCACTGGCCTGTATAGTTGTTTTTTTAATATTGAAGTATGCAGGGCACTGGTACTCTAGAATTAGACTGAGAAGCCCTGGCCTAGATCAGATGTGTCAAAGGCACCTTGTAGAGAGTATTGTACTCCGTCTTCTAACAAACCAAACAATCTTAAAAAAGCCATTGAAACAAACCAGTGAGCTGCAGTAGGTGGGTAAAAACGGCAGAGTGTTATCTGCAGTGCTATATTCTCCTGATAATCTCACATTCCCAGTTTAGTGCATATTTCGAAACCCACTAAAAATCGAGGGTGGACAAAGCCTAAAAGCTCTGTGCTCAAGTACAAGTAGAAAAACTCGTGGTGTAGATGGCGAAAAATATATTTGGTTACGTCAATTACAGTGTCCATTACAGAGACCTAATTCAGTGTTTTATGTCTGCAGCAACACATCTCCTTAACAGACAATGTTCATCAAAATTATATAACACAAAATAAAAAAAATATAAAACTGCACATGGTCATCATAGGGGTCCAAGCAAAACACAGCCCACAGACCAACAATTGAAAGTGCAGTTCAGTTTGGATTTGAATTCGAGATATTGCATTAAACAGACAAGCATTCTACCACTTACTTACAACCTCAAACACAAGAGAAAAGATTTCAGTTTGGCAGATGAGCACCTTACCCTTGCCAATGCTTCCACAGACTGGATTGTTGATGGTTACGGGGCAGATTTAAAAAAAATTATTTGAGTAATTCTTAGCACCGCTCTTCTTCAAAAGTGTTCAAAAGATTTAACTGTTTAAATCGACTATTCTCTTAGTTGGAAGGATTCATTACTCTGCTGTATCAGCATTGTTTATCAATTTCAATGTGACTCCTGTGAATATTTTGATGTTTTGACAGCAGTACTTTGAAGATTAGCTGGAAAGTAGGTTTTGTTTAATATGCAAAATTGATCCAGTTTTAGTAGAAAGGTCCAAAATGCAGTTTGGTTTGATTTCCATGAATGAGCAAAATGTTAAAAGGTATGTAGTCTCAGTTCAGGAGTTGTGGGCATAGACACAAACGGCTTTGTTGCAGCAGCACCATTAAACCTATGTGAGTCCCTTAATGTACCTGAGCAGAGATGGGCATTCTGCACCTTTCCTCAAAATTTGGCATTTTTACGACTTTGCTCCTCACACCATTTCAGTGGCGAATCGTAATAATAATATTAATAAGAAGGAGAAGAAGAAAAATCCTAATGATTTCAGTAGGGCTCCTGCACATTTGGTATTAGGGCTATGAATAAATAATGCTTAAGAAAAAAATTGTATGCTAAATTTAATATTTTTGCATTCACTCCCGAACAGAATTGTTTGTTCACTCTTGCTGAACAGTGCTGTAACTCCATGGTGGATCAGTAAATGTCAGGTGCCTGAAACAGGCAGGGACGTTACTCCTGATAAATGTGCTGCATTGATCAGTGGCAGGACAAAATTCTTGTAAATATGTTTGTACTCAATGAAAATAAATGATACAAGATCTTTTGTACTTCTTTTTCTTTAGTATGTTGTGGGTAAAGATAACATTAGAAGCATATCTGAATAAATAGTGAGGTGATAACTACAATGGGACAGGATTGGAAATAAACCCTTGGGCACTTACACTCTTACCCCATGCCTTCCTTACTTTTGCCATAATCTCTGACTTTTGTTTAGGTGTGTAACCTAGCTGGCATTAACTTGCCTGAATAGCAGATGTTGATTTAAGAATAGCATTTTAGGTTGAAGAACAGATGTGGACTACTTGAGCTATACGTCGCTCTGGAGAAGAGCGTCTGCTAAATGCCTTAAATGTAAATGTTGTGAACTTGCTACTGTAGTAAGTATAAGCCCCCTGTGGAGTCCTCACACTAATTGAACTACAGCAGTAATCAGATTGCTGTTTCAGACTGTATTACCGGAGCAGGTAGTAGCAGCATTTCTGAGTCACTTTGCCACAAGTTTGGCTTGGTGTAAGTTCTGGCTTAATTAACTTTTACTAGCTTTGACTTCAGTCATGTTAACCTCATCAGATACTTGATCATTTACTTCTGAAAAATAATAATTAGACATGTCCAAACTTTTGACTAGTTCCATATAATTCAAAGTCAAAGTTAAAGGGAACTTTATTGTCATTTCACCGTATACAATGAAATGAAACGGCGAGAGCTCTGGATCTGCAGTGTACGTACAAATACTGCAATAGAAGAATAGAAAATTTAGAAATAATATAGACAGACAAGACAAAACATTGTGCAATCAGACAATATATAGTAATCTATGAATCTATGGTATGTGCAAATG
>JBBPDC010000019.1:12840032-12862734 GCA_037974485.1 Hemigrammopetersius urotaenia
TCTCTCTCTCTCTCTCTCTCTCTCTCTCTCTCTCTTTGTCTCTCTCTCTCTCTTTGTCTCTCTCTCTGTTATGTAAGTACACTGGTTTGATCTCACTGTTCATACCTTGACAGGCCAGTGAGATTTTATATGTGTTGATTCTTAAATAAATTCATTTCGCCATAGTAGAAGCTGTAGCTGGCCTGTAGCATTAGCAAATTTCCAGTATTCTGATCAAGCCAAGATCTAGAGGTTGTGTTGAAATTTAGGACTACACTCTCCTCAGTCTGAAGCACCAAAAAGCCCAGAGGAAAGCATAATGGTAAAACACACTTTTCATTGAATTAGTCCTGTGTTCACAAACAAAGCAACTTCGGTGTTTCAAGACCAGAGAAGTGCATCCAGTAAAATCCAAATCATTTTTTTTTTTTCTCGAATCCTGTAGCAGGGAGCAGTTCTGGCTGGTGTGGAAGGATGCTGGGAGTGATGAGCTAATTGGTCGTCTGTGTTGACACAAGCTGCAGTCGGGTGCAGATTTAGCAGATGAGCAGCTGGACAGATCAGAAGCAGCAGTGACATGCTTCATAAGCCTGTAAAAACATAACATAAAACATGAACACAGCCTTTTCCTTTCTTATTTATTTGGAAGGGTTGGAATATTTAACAAGCATTCAGAGGAAAAAAAAGACTAGAATAGAATAGAATCAACCAATTTTACACCTGCAGAGTTTTAAAAAGGATTCATGTTAGGAAAAGACAATTGTCTATTTTTGGAAATTATTCAGTTCAATTATTCAAAAAATAATGGTGTTCAGACTTTCAGCATGCTTGTGGTTGTGAACGCACATGAGTGGGTTTGTGGGTGGGCTGCACCGAGTAGATCACACACAGTAGTGCTGGTGGAGTTTTCCAAATACCTCTGTATCATTGCTGAGCTGGGGTTATGCCATCAACTCAAAATATCCAGCCAACAGTGTCCTGTGGCAAGAAACTGATCACTGATGAATGATTTGAGGACAAGTAATGCAAACTACATCATAAATAATCACTAGCTTTAGAGTTTCAATCCAGTTACATTTCAGTCTTTCTTTAAATTGCTTTCTTTAAATTGTAAAATGCTGAATGATCCAGCCCATTTAGTGGAGCCCTGCATAAGCCTTCTAACTGTATTTTTTGTCAACAAAAAACAATATTGTCCCAATGTACTATATTTCTATTAATCCTAATGTTATATAGAATGTTAGAGGCTAAAATGTGCTTTGAAAAAAGGTTTACACACTTTTGGCTGCCTAAGACTTCTCTACAGTATTGTGTATATGCAGGTATAGATGGATTTGATCAGTCAGTCATGAGATTCTATTCTGTTGCTGTGAATAATGTTCATATTGAAAGCTGTGGCTGTGTATACACAGTTCCTCTCAGTAAAGAATGAACTTGCAGTGTCTGCCTGTCATGAAAAGTGGTGACATGCACAACAAAACATTGCTTCCTTTCAGCCTTGAACTCAAACCTAAAGCGTGAATTTGGATACCAATGTAATTGTGTAATGTGGTTTGTTTTTTTTTGATACAGCAAAAATAAGGAATATTTGATATTGTGCAATGAAGTTTTCCTTATATATAATCCTAGTATGAGCAAACACCAGGGTTGTACAATAATGAATGCCATGCCTTTAGGTAAAGTAATAGTAAGATCAAAGCAAGTTTAATCAAAGCAAAAGAGGTGGAAGCATCAAACAGAAGTTGGTCAATCTTTGGCAAACTGTGATGACCGAGATAATAAAGCTATAATCCTTATTACAGACTAAGTGGTTCAGGAGCAAACAGTACTATGAGGTCAAGGCACAACATATAATCTAGGCAGGCCAAAAAAATGTCAACAATCAGTAATGAGAACAAAAAATATCACATGTCACACTATGCTCTCTCCCTGTCCACAAGGGTTTCAGTCAGGTGCCCTGGTTTCCTTCCACAGTCCAACAACTTTCACATCACACATGATGTAAATGTGACTATCTATGTGTTTGCTCTGTGATGGACTGCTCCCCTTTCCAGGATGTTTGTTTACCTTTCACCCAGTGACCACTGGAACAGGCTCCGTCAACCCTAGTTAAGGATAAGTGCTTCAGATAATGGATGGATGGATGAAGAGTGCAGATTTCAGCCAATATAAACACTACTTTGCTTTTGGGTTAAATTTATGGAAAACAGAAAAATCACACTACAGTGATATATCATGAAAGTGGGGCATTTAAGTAGAAGCATGCAATGATGATTTCCTTATCTCAAACAATTTATTGAAACACAAACCAACAACAGTGGTCAATGTACAACAACAAAAAATGACAATACCTCAGTAATGTGCCCTTGAACAGCCTGACAACGACATCTTATGCTGTTTGCAACTCGACGTATTGGCTGCTGAGGCATGGCATCCCATTCTTCTTGAAGGCCCTCGGGTCATTGAAGTTCTGGGGTACAGGGTTATGAGCCTCTACACAGCGACTCAACTGATCCCATAGGATTTCAATGGGATTCTAGTCTGGAGAAAGTGAGGTCTCCAGCAGCCGTTCCCTAATGATGCGACTGGAGCATTGTCATCCATGAAATTAGGCCTGTGTTGTTCATGCAGGGGCACTATGACTGGATTAATGTTATTCAGGTAATATGGGCTTGTTACTGTACCATTCACACGGTATAGGGCAGTTCTGACTAGACACACCTGTGACACTCCAAGTTAAGTGTCCACTTCCGTCTGAGAACATAATGTTTGAAGCCATGCAATGGCTGTTGATCAATTGTTAGGTGTCGTCTTGGTATAATTATGTAAACATATGAACAGCATGATGAAGACGACTGAGCGGTAGCTCAGTGGGTAGGATACTTGCCTCTGGACCAAGAGGTCACAGGTTCGAATCCTACCTCCAGCACCACCACTGGGTCCCTGAGCAAGACCCTTAACCCCAAGTTGCTCCAGGGACCCTGTCCCCTGTAGTTAGGGAATGAAAGTCGCTTTGGATAAAAGCGTCTACTAAATGCCATAAATGTAAATGTTTAATTGAAAAGTTGGACATTTAGGGAAGGTCACATTAAGTTCATCTTAGGTTCATTTTAGGTTCATCCTGACGTTTCACCCGAAACTTTTTGTCAGTAGTGCAGATGTTTAATGTAGGAATTTCATTTTTACTGGCCAATTAGAAGTACAGTCTTCAGCATTTCCCCCTCATTATCATTTAGCATTTATGTTGTGAAATGAATACCTTAATTTGTTTGTTTAATACCTTGTCACCGCACAAGTATGCATGTCAGAACACACGCAGTTGGCAGTGGATTCATTCTCCCAATTTAAATTTGGCAGGTTTATGTCCTACAAAAAATATAAAACAATACACGATTTAATTAGTTTTAACAAATTAGTTATTTACTTTATTTTATAACTTTAAAAAGACAAGCACCACAAAAGTGACAGAAAGTAATCAGATTACTGTATTTTAGTATAGTAATTCATTGGGTTTGGTCACAGGTTTCAGTAGGCTGTAGTCAAATAACCCTGTCAGATGTGACAAGAACAAAACAAAAGTGTTTCATAATGCCTTGATTTTTAAATACATTAAAATACTTTGAGATCATATGATACTAGCGATATGCTGTGCTGTTGCACCCTCTAAACAGTTTGGATACCTTTGTTTTTGATACAAGGGATTTATTGCTTTTTGCAGAGAGTGTGCTTTCTCTGTCTGTGTATAATCTTGTGAATAATGTTGTCAATGCAGGGATGAGGATGTGATATTAGAGAGAAGAACAATACTGAAAAAGAGAGGAGGACTTTCCCCAGATTGTATTTTTTAAATGCAGAAAGGAGTCTTGTTCTCTGCATACCCCTGTTTGTTATATGAGGTGTAGAAGTTGATGGGGTCGATGACGGGGTCAGTTGGGCTGTAATTGGTAGGCCGTCCTGTGGAGATCAGCACTGCATTATCTGTCCGTGTGTCCGTCTATCTGCCTGTGTGTCCCTTTCTCTGTATCTTTCTGTTAGTTTATCCCTTCCTCCTGGGCACTCTCAGGTGTATGAGTATAGGGTGCGCGTGTGTGTAAGGCTCACTGGAGCGTCCCAGGCACGGCCAGGCCAGCCGCAGTGTGGCGTGCCCACGCACATTTTAAAACCTCTCTACATCTCTGTGTCTGCTCCCTGTTCTTCTCTCTCTCTCTTTCTTTTTCTCTCTCTCTTTTTCTCTGTCTCTGTCTCTCTCTCTCTCTTTCTCTTTCTTTCTCTCTCTTTCTCTCTCTCTCTCTCTCTCTCTCTCTCTCTCTCTCTCTCTCTGTCCTCACTTCACCTGAGTAGAGTTTTTTTTTTACCTTCATGCAGCAGCAGCAGACAGATGAGTCAAGCTGAAACTGTCACTACTACATTTGTCCCTTTCCTTTCTTTTTCTTTTCTTTCCCCCCTCCTCTCTGCCTGGAGTCCTCTATTAGAGAAAGAGAGAGAGAGCAGTCTGGAGGGACACTTTTCCCAAACTTCTCCTATTAGTGCTTTTCCCGGGTAAAAGAAAAGAGTAGCTCCAGACGGTGCACATCCAGTCCCATCACACCTAATAGGAACATTAAATAAAATATAGAACAGCCCAGCCCTGAGTGGCTAGAGGAAAGAGGCTGTGTTCACCTGCTCTGTGTGTGTGTGTGTGTGTGTGGTGGTGGACTCTTCCAGACAGTGGAAGCAGACGCGTGTCTGCGCTGACTGCTGATGAGACGAAGTGTTTACTGAAAGAGAGCGGGAACATAAGTATCACGTGCACATAGAGAGTGTGTGTGTATGTGTGGGGAGGGTAAATTGGCATTCTGCCTTTCCACTTTGCAGGTGTTTGCCGCAGAGCTTTGGCTCTTTCTGACATGTATGTGTTTAGTGTTTGAAACGGAGCCCCAATGTAGGAGAGTTCGTAAGGCCATGTCCTCCTCACCGGTCTCCATAGTAACACATTGACCGTGTCCACGAGGGGTTCCAGAGGGGGCGTCCATCTATCCCCCGACTCTCTTACACAACATAGCCCCGTATGGACAGCAGCCAACTCTATGCACACACACACACACACACACACACACACACACACACACACACACACACATATACTGCTCTCACTGGCAATTATGCAACCATAACTGAAATGAAATTTCTCTCCCTTGCAGTTTATTGCAAATAAAAGTGTTGAAATGTTATAGTATATTTAAATAAGTGAGAGATCTGAGTTATTGAATTAGTGCTTCACAGTAATATAAATACAAGGGAAAAGTATTTTTTTCCTGTCATGAATTTATACTGTAATGATCATTATCTTCAGCCAAGAGGCAGAGAGAGGGATGAGAGGATGGGAAAGAGGAGTGGGGTTGAATCATATCTCTCTCTCTCTCCCCCCCCCCCGCCTGCCTTCCTCGTGCGCTCTCAGCAAGTCACCACCAGGTGTTATGTAACCCTCTCTCTCTCTTTTTCTCTGTCCCTCCCTCACCCTCCCACCCTCTTTGCCAATTCACTTCCCCCACCTGACTCTTTCTCTTCTCTCTCCCACTTTTTTAGCACGTTTTGTCACCTCTCCCTCAGGGAAATGGGTAGCCTGCATTGGTCTGGTCTGCTGGTCTCTAAAGCTTTTGCTGTAGCGTATTTGGAACAGTCACAACTGCTTAGATTATATATGACCATTCTTTTGTGCTGCTGGATATGAGCTTTGGGTTCTTGTCCTGCTAAAAGACCTAAAAGCATTTCTAATACTCTCAGGTGTCTCTCTTGTCTTTGCATCTTCATCATATTTGTCTTCTCTCTTCGCTGCAACAGGTGGGGGTCATTAAGTGGGAACATGATTAAATCCACTTAGAATGCACATATTGATTTTGTTTGTGATATAGTGCTTCAACAGATTTATTTGTTTCATTAATTAAGATTTTTCATCACAGGCTTACAACTAAACCCAGATGTAGTCGGTCAGCCAATACATGTGTGGTGTCCAAATTTTACCACTTTAGTTTAGAACTGGAGCTACAAAGGAAATATTGCTAATAAATACTAAACAATAAATGCAAGCCAAAACTCGCTGACATCGTTTCCATAAATACATTTATGGAACCCAAAGTTTCTCTCATGGTATGTGGCTTATGGATATAGTTAAGAAACCATTGTGTTTTACCAAGCTACAAATGAACAAAACTTCATTGTGTAGCTTAGTTCTGCAGGCAGTTGTTTTAGGCAACAGGCCCTGTTTCCTCAAACCACATCAGGAGCAGGGGTGCTAATCTTGAAACAATGACTGTCATAAATAAAGTGGATCTGATCCCAGTTCAGTCTTTTCCAGCCCTGATGTCGTCTATGATTGCTATCTGTAGCAGTGAACATCTGTTCGTTTTTTTATAGCACACAGTAAAGCACAGTGTCCTAAACTACATCTGTGAGTTTGCACCACCTTAATGAAAAGCTGGATGTTATTCGAGGAGGTTGTGAAGTTTTGAGTATGTATTTAGATGAATGATCAACTTCAAACATGTTCAACTGGGGCAAGTAGTAAAGTTAATGGGTTTTGTTTGCCATACAATACCTTTAAGCTGTCTTGGTTTAAATATCTGCTCACACTGTAATTATTCTGCTGGAACAGACATTCTTCATCTGACTATTTATTCTCCTTTACACCCCTGCTGTGTGTTATGTGAAGAGTGTCGAATTGTTTCATCTAAAAGACTTTTCAGAAGCCATGGATCAAAGTTAATCGATTAGAAGTTCTCTTTACTCCTGCTTCTGTCTTGTGAATCTGTAGTTACAGTTAGATTGAAGGATCAAGAGGAATTGAATTAGCAGCAACAGCAGCATTTTTTTCCAGGATGAGTCTGATGCAGTTACTTGACTGAGTTGCATTCTTCTGTTTACTTAATTATTCATTGATTGCAAGTAAACCTTATGAACAAATCCATTTTTTGTGAAATAAAACGGTACCACTTAGTCAGTTAGACATAAAACAGTTTTAGTCTTATAATTTAGTGGGGCATGGGGTACAAGTTATATAATTCTAATATAATAATTACATTTTTTAAACCATCAATTGCCATTATTTACTTAAAATCACTTTACTTACCGAGACATTTTGGACAATACCATGCTAACAAATTTGTGGACAGAAAGCAAGCTCTATATCAAGACATGGTTGGATGTGTTCAGTCTGTTCCGCACAGAGCCCTGACCTCAACCCCATCCAACACCTTTGGGATGAACTGGAACAGAAATTACTAGCCAGGCCTGACCTCATAAATGCTCTACAAAATGAATGGGCACAAATTCCCACAGAAACACTTTAAAATCCTGTGGAAAATCTTCCAAGAAGAGTGGAAGCTGTTACAGCTGCAAAGGGGTGGGGCAACTCTATGTTTATTTCTATGTATTTGAAGGTAGTGTCATTAGTGTCGGAAGTCCCTGTTGATGAAATGGCCTGGTGTTCCAATACGTATGTCCATATAGTGTACTTAGCCCACCCTCACTTCATTTTTTTAAATTTATACCAGATCTGATATGCTGGAGAACTTATATGCCCTTTCTCCCTTGCAGGGCAATGCACTGAGGAAGACTATGCTGGCACACTACTTTGGTAACCAGCGGCTCCACTCCAAGGCTCTGGACTATGGAAGCGGGGGTGGCTCATCCCCTGGAGGTACAGGGCCCCAACCAACACTCATATGACATTAGTTTTGTCTGCATTTCCTTTCTTCTATATTCAGACTGGATGCTAATCATTACTAACATCTCACTATAAAACGCCTGTACCCTTTAAAATGACCTTAATTTCAACCTTAATTTCCCATACAAGAAATAAAGAAAAATAAAGGGAAAAGTCCACAGATTAAGGCTGATTAAGGGGTAAAAGTACCTTTTTCAAATTCCCCCCTTAAATTATAGAACCTCCGAAATTAATGCCCTAAATTTAAGATTAATGGGTTTCACACTTATGCCTAAAATCTATTTTTTATCTAATTTTAAGGTAAAATTAAGGGGTTGGTTTGACAAATTAACAGCCACTTCATTCAAGTGAAGGGGTTATGTGTATTTTTAGGGGTAATTTAAAGTAGGGCTAAGCACATTTCAAGTATTTTGTGTTTTGTAGCATCTCATTATGCCTGGCCCACACTACAGAATTTAAAAAACAATTTTGAAACAATGTTGAAGGTGACATTTTACAGCAGGACTACAAGATCCCCCCTTTAATGAAACTCCAAAGACTATCACATTATGTGCACAATCAAGAATCTCGATCCTTTCTCATTAACTAACACGACTTTGGATCTTAACAAACATGGTCAATGACAATGATGCCATTGTTATGGTGGTGTGTAAAGAAGACCGCACGGAATGTTTAACAGGAATACAATTTAAGTTTATTTAACAAGTTTTTCTCCTCTGTAGTACGTCTTGCTCCCGATTTAGCCGCCATGCACGGAACTTCTTCATGCACTGACAACCGTTCATCTCAGTGCATAATACTTGACATTCTTTTACACACAACGTCAAAATTTTATTTCACACAGATGAAACGGCATCCACACCACACTACAGGATACTTAAATAAGTAAATATGTTTGACGTCCCCAACTGACCTGGGTGTAGATTCTAGAGGTAAAGATTGGATTGTAGTCACCTCAGACCACAGGATAATCTGGAAAGACAATTGTTTTAGATTACCATGATATTTTGAGACCTATTGCGATTGTCTGCAGGGTCAAATCAACCAGGGCAGTTCAGCAGCTGTGTCTGCTGTGTCACACATTTCCACAGTTTTTCATCCAGTAAATTTGTAGTTATGAAAGCAAGCCTAGTGATACCACTGTAGTTTGTAGCATTGTCAAATAAAATAATATCGTAGTTCAGTAAATTTGTAGCTGCAGTGCATTGTCATGTTTAATTAAAACACAACACTGGAATTAATGTAGTTAGAAAGAACGCAAACGCAGACACATCAACTTCACCACCCAAGGCCGCTCTGCCTGCGGCCGCTTAGCCTGATGCTATTTTGGCTGAGGATGTGTCGCCTGATATCAGACTGAGACATGTTTTTCCTGAGTGTCTGAGCTGTTTCTAGATCTCATCTTTGCTAGAAGCAATGAATGTGGTATTAATGTATGATATCACAACATCCGAGATGTTCAAAAGTTCACTTATGTTCACATGTAGGAATTCTCTGAAATATTTTGGTTTACCATCATTTCAAACAGTTCATGCTGTATAGTGTTACATACTGGTTCAAGTCTATTTAGTGGAGCTAGAAATTAAATTCTGTTTTTTCAATACTCCTACAAGCAATGTCAGAGGTAGCTATTCTGCACATTCTGCTCATTGTAACTGTTCAGCCACTCTATACATAATCATTCCTAAAGAGCCTGCAGCGGCTTGTGCATGTCCAGGATGTGTGTTTAGATCTGTTCAACACCTGAGGTACTGTTTACCGTTCACAGTTAGGTTATATTCTGTAATATTCATTGTGCCTTGAGTGCAGGGGTGCCATGCCTGGAAGTTCTCTGTTGCTTATATGGTAAAGGAACAGATTACAAAACTAGACAGAACTGTTTTGCTTGAAAGATCAGTGACTCATTTGCAGGGGTGGTATTTTCTTAAGCCCCGGTGTTGGGAGTGACAGTGAGAAAGATGCATTTGGGCGCTTGCAGGGTCTGTTTCTGTTGAAGGCTCCTAGAATGAGCTTATCAGTCTAGAAATCTAGATGGATTGCTCAAATTGCAATATATGATGTGCATGTGCATTATTGCACTTATAACAGTACATTATGGGTGCAGAAGGGCAAATTATTATTACTGGATCAGAGCTCCTGTTTTTGTTTTTTTGTTTTTTTGTGGGCTGTCCCATAATTGACCCAAAACATTTTGACATCCTTTTTAAAATAAAATGATTTCTCTTGTATATTAAATAACTTGCAATACCAACCCTGGCAAAAATGATGGATTTGCCACACTTAGACGATGTTCACCCAGCTCTTCTACTTCATAGCAAATAAACCGTAGATGTGACACAAAACAATTAATGTTGCACAGGAAAGATATTCTGGCACACCTGAAATAAATAAAATGACATTATTAAAATGAATGGCACATTTTTCCAGTTCAAGTGTAAGGGGGAAATTAGCATTTCTAAGACAAATAATCTAAATCTAAAATCACCCAAATCTAAAAATGCTAATTAGTCTCCAGTTAAAAGACTGCTTGCAGACCCTAATGGGCAGTTGGACCTGGCTAATTGAAAGGAAGCATGGCCACCGATGAGAGAGTTGTTTGAACTGAATTGAAACAATGGAGCGTTTAAAAGTCCTTCAAGAAGGAAAGTTGGCACTCAGTGTGGCAAAAGACGTTGGTTGTTCCAGTCAGCTGTGTGTAAAATAGAGGGCAAGTATAAACAAAGTGGAAAGATTATAACAGGAAAGCACACAGGCAAAACCAGAAAAGCTTGCAATGCATCAGGGTATATAAAACAAAGCAAGATGCCTTCAAAACAGAAAATGCAAAACAAAACAAACCTGTGGCAACAGGAGGCAGTGTGAATGACCTGATTGTGAGAAATGAGCAGAATGAAATGGCATTTACAGCCAGAACAGCCAAACAAAAACCATCACTAGAACCCAAGCAGAAGAAAACAAGGTGAGCTTAGGAGAAGCAATCATGGAGTGTAGATGATTGGATGAAAATGTTATTCGGGGATGAGTCCTGAATATTTATTTACCAAGGAGATGATGCTGAAACTTTTGTGTTATAATGAAGCGTCTAAAGAAGATTGCCTGCAGAGAACTGCTGCTTGTTTGTGAGGCAGCCTATGGCACACAGTCATAAGCACACCCTGGGTTCACAAGGTCCAGGTGAAGAAGCGAAGACACTGCTACATTTATTTTCACGTCCAAATTTCTCTAATACACTTGTGCTTTCATCCTCGAACTGGTGCAAGGTACCACACTTCTGACACTGCTGGAATATTGCAGTCCTTCGCCCTGTCAGTAGCAGCTGTTAATCACTCTCATTTTGATCCAAGGACTAGGCCCTGAGACTGCGTCATCGCCGGATGCAGCTGACCAGCGGAGGCTGCACTACAGCAATGTGAGAGGGATCTCGATCGCAGCTGGAAAGCTGCTTAAGGCTAACCCTAGACTAAATTCTTGCATTGCATCAGTATTCTCTAGTGAAGAAACCAGTACTCTAAGTGTCAAAACTGCTGCTTATACTGACACAGTAATATTACTGGAGCAATGCGATGCAGATTAGATGGAAGCAATCATCTCATGACTTGGATCAATGAGTCCTTTGTCTTCAGGTGGAAGGTGTGCCATGTTTCTAATGAAGAGGTGGCACCAGGATGCACTGTGGGCAGGACAGTGTGATGCTCTGGGGAAAGTTATACTGGCCAACTCTGGGTCTGGGTAGCCTTGTGGACCTCTGTTTAATATGTGCCATCAACTTAAACCAGGTTCGCCCGTTTATGGTAATGGCGTTCCCCAGTGGTACTGGCCTCTTTCAGCAGTGTAATGAGCTCTGCCATACAGCACATGCTGTTCGGAAATGGTTCGAGGAAACCAGGGTGTTGCCCTGGCCTCCATATTCCCAGGATCTCATTCCAATCAAGCATTTCTGGGATGTTCTGGTTCTGCTAATGTCTTGTTGCCAGAGACCACAGGGAGTCCTCAGAGGGCTTACTGAATCCATTTCTTGGCAATCAGAGCTATTTTGGCAGTACACACAGAAAAAAATGCTTATTAGGCAGGTGCTCATTAGTGTACATCCACATGTGCTAATACACACTAACCTGCACAAGCACTGATGTCCGACGCTGTGGATAAGGGCATGTGCTAAATGCCATAATCGTAAATGTAAACACAAGTTTTAATATTTCAATGTATCCCTTCAGTATCCATACCTACTAAACAATTATGAACATTTTTATATTTGCATGATCATCTTTTTGTCATACCTGCTGCATAATTTGGGACTGAAAGGGGTAAATGCTTGGGCAATATGATCTTTGGTTTGCACATGGAAAGGAAAATTCTAATTAAAGAGCATAATTATTGAGCAGCTTAGTAAAAGCTGTATATTATCAACTATAATTTGGCCACAAAACTGTTATCTAGTAAGAAAGATTGCAATTGAAAGATTGTAAAGTTACATAAATTTACGTCCTGATTCTCTGGTGTTGGAGGCTGTTTAGCCTTAGGCCAGTTCATCTAAGGTAGACCAGTTTGCCTAAAATTTTATGAGAGCTGAGACATATGTGTTTTCCAGAGGCCTGAAGTTGCAGTATACAACTAGCTTTTTGTATAGACTTGATATCTGCCAACAGGCACAGGCTTCATTTCATTGCTTATTGCATATTCTAAACACTGGCAGTTTCTCAATCATGATGGTGTCGATTGCATTATTCATTGTCAAATGATTTTGTACAGCCCTGTCATATACTGAACAAAAATACAGGCAGAATTAAGCAAGATTTATTATACTTAGGATTGTTCAGTCAGTTTAGGGTTCATTTTAATTCCAATATTATTTACATTATGATATTAGTGCTTGCTTCTCATAACTGTAATGCTGTGTGTTTGTGTGTAGTTGGCTCTCCAGGGCAGGACTCAGATAAGCCTGGCACAACTGTGGTTGATATTCAGTGTCTGTTGGATAGTGTGGGAGCCTCAGAGTTGGTCATTGATCTCATCGTCAGCACCAAGAATGACCGTGTGTTTGAAGAGAGCATCCTATTGGGTATTGCTCTGCTGCGGGGTGGAAACACACAAACACAGGTCTGTGCACACACTGCTTGTGCAAACACTGCAAAATTCCCTGCAGTTATTTTATGTCATAACTTATTTGGTTATTAGGCATTCATTCCACCCACCCTGTCTCGCCTCCCCCCTTTCTCTTTTTCTGCAGAACTCCTTCTACAGCCAGCTCCACAAGCAGAAGAAGTCTGAGAAGTTCTTCAAGGTTTTCTTCGACCGCATGCAGCTGGCTCAGAAGGAAATCCGCTCCACTGTCTCCGTCAACATGTTCGAGATCAGCTGCCGAAAGCGAGAGGAAGAGAGTGAAGTGTCCAACGTCAGACACAAGAGAGGTGGACCACCTTTGACCAGACCATTAGCCTCCTCACACCAGTTCACTCTTACCCCTCATCTCTAGTACATCCTTCAGCACATCAGTAAATAACTCCGTATTTACTGATGGGCTGAGCATTACTTTTATATGTCCAAACACTGAGTGTGTTACTTCATGCTGGGTAAATGGGATTGGCCTAAAGTGGATTGGTCTACTGATGACGTATTCTACCTGCTGCTGCTGCTGCTGCTGCTGCTGCTGCTGCTGCTGCTGCGTGTTCATTGATGTCTATAAGCAGCTTTTTTGTGTAGCCTCTTGAGGCTCAGTAGATGCCAGTGACTAATCAGGACGTCATTCATCAGCTCACAAAGCATGAATTGATCAGTAGAGAGTGTTTGTCTTGCACTGTTGATTCAGTGGGAAAACAAAGGTACACTTTAGTATACGTTTTGTCAGATTGCTGCAGGTTATATATCGTTTGTATTGTTTTTTGAGCAGCTTGTTTTAGCATTAATGAAATTGCTGAAGAATCTAAAGGTAAAATGTCTTGTTTTTATTTTTGCTAGCAGCTTTATAGAATGTTAAGATTCAAGTAAAATTGTCTTTATATTATGGATTTAGTCTTCTGGGCTAAAAAGCAATAATCTAAAATGGAGCTCACAGTACTGCTTAGCTTAGTGCTTAGCTTACAGTACTAACACTAAAGTACAGAGTCATTCCAAGTACACCAGCAATCACATGAGCAGTGTATCTCTAAAAAAAGAAGTAAGGATGTTGTGCTCATCGTGTCTGAGTACTGTGGGCTTGAGGCACAGCAGCTGAGCAGCAGGCTTGATGAAGGGCTGTTTCCCCTTCACTCCCTGCTGAACATCCTACATCACAAGGTCGAGTAAGGGGCCAGCCTCACAGTTTCAATGGACAGGTTTTTCTTATTGTTTCTTATATGTGAGAATAGGATTTCTGTTCTGTCTGTGACTGAGAGTAGTTTGTTAATACTGTACAGTACCCTCCAGTATTTGAGTGAAGAGGCTGATTAAAATATGCCTTAGTGTTTATCATATTCCACATGAGCCCATAGATCTTGGAAACCCTTCGTTTGGTATTTTGTGCAACCCCCTTTTGCCAACACTTTTGCCTGTTGTTTAAGATATGATAACACAAAATATGGGATTTTCGACATGAGTCTTGGGTCTCTTCATTCAGCCTTTTTGCAGTAGACATTGATGTGTGCTTTTGATTTTTGTCCTGTTAGAAAATACAACCAAGTTTTAACTTCTTGGTAGAGACAGCTACACTTAAATTTAAAATCACCTGATAGTTCCTGCAATCCAAAATGCCATGTATGTAAACAGCACTGCCAAGACATTTGGAGGAGAAATAGCCCCACATCACAGATCCTCCACCATATTGGTATTAAGTGCACTTTCAGTGTTTGGAGTCCAGTGTTTTGGAGACATGATTGTCCCAAAAATCTCAAAACCTAATTCTGAAATCTATTTTTAGATATTGCTTCTCTTTTCTGTCTCCACAATGTGACAAAATATTATTGTATCCACTTCCAGGATGGTTCATTATAGTTTAGAATTTAATGGTTGTTCTAACTCTTGATATAGGCATTTGAAGTCGAGCAATTCTTTTCTTGTATCCATTCCCTGATTTGTGCAAGTCAACACAGTTTTGCAATGGAATGCTGTTGGGCACTGTGTATTGAGTTAACGGTGACTTAATGAGTTGAGTTACCTGAGGTCGTGGTACAGCAGCTTTTTCAATATTGTGTGCATGTGTATGTTTGCTGGAATGAGCGCTTATAGGTTTTCAACCATTTTCTCCAAACATACATAGGAGCACTCAGTACAGAAGGTCTGGGCAGGCTGTTTCTGGCTTGCAGCCGTCTCAAGGACATTCCATTGTCCAGGATTAAAAGCAAAGGGACCACATTCCGACAGCATTTTAACGGTTAATAAATGAAAGAATTGCGTTAACTCATTAAAGTGTAGACTATATGTAGGCCCACACTTCAGATTCTCATAGTTACATAAAACAACACTATTATTCAGATCGTCACTGTATCATATAATTCTTAGTGTTATAAACAGGTGAATAAATATGTCTTAATATGTTGAACTTAATAATATGGCTACAGTTGAAGGGCATATGTAAAAAAAAAACCAAAAAACTTTTTTTTTCACATCAACCTATATGTCAGGTGTTCTTCCACAGTAGCATTTCTGCACTCTTTTAACTTTAAAAAAGTAAATCATTTACACTTAGCTTTTCTTGCAGGCCGGGACTCCCTTCACCTAAGAGAGGAGATGCGGGGTCAGCTTAAAGAGGCTTCCTGTGCCACCTCCAGGGCCTATGGCATGTTTCGCAAGGAGGGAGATCCAGACTTGGAGGTGGCGGGCTCGGGAGTGGAGGAAACGGAGGAGGAAGTGGAGGAGGTCCAGATGAGTCAGGCCATTACCATCATGAAGCCCATTTTGCGTTTTCTACAGCTGTTGTGTGAGAACCACAACAGGCACCTGCAGGTACAACAATGTCAGACTCAGCTACTGGCCAGTCAGAATCAGTATATCAGTGTTGGAAGACTCAATACATGCTTAAAATGCATGCTGTATTGTTGTGTTACCATACATTCATTTTGCATTGCATAATTATTAAGAATTCTCAATGGATAAGGTGTTACTTCCAGTGGATGTCACATAATGTTGTACAGCTAAAGGAACTGAGTAATGCAGAACTAGAGTAATACAGACAAACCTGTACATGCATTTGTTATTTTAATGCACTCTTTACTTCCTAATAAAGCAGTTCATTCTTCCTTTTGCGCAATAAGCATCATTTTGAAAGCAGAAGTGTAACACTGCTCAGCAGCCACCATCTTGGGCCTATCTTTCGATTATTTTATTGCTCTTGAACCTTGCCACCCGTCTGTAACCCACTCGGAACTCTACACATCAAATAAATAATTGTAATAAATTAATAAAATTTAAAAAAGAAAAAGATACTAGCAAAATTATATGTCAATTTAGTGAGAAAATTTCAAATTTTCTTAAAACATGAAAATGTTTCTATGAACTAGATTATTTGTTATTTATAGATTTAATTTCTTGCATTGTATGAAAAGTGTTCTATGAAATTTATTTTTTTATATAATTATTGCTTTCAAACATTGAGTGTAGAGAGCTAATGTACATTTTATTTCAAATTGCAAAACATGACAGCATGTGGCTGCAAAAAACTTAACAAGGCAGTATGTACAAAAATAAACATCCTGTTTTTCCTGTGAACACAAATGTGACATCGACTGAAACTTTGGATATTCCTCTGCTTGCTTCAGTGAGCTGCAAATGAGGTAAAAAATGAAACAAAATCTAAGAAGAGGCTTTTTAAAAAGACAACTCTGTGGGGGAACATTGCAGCGTTAAATATACGTCTGCATTGAGTCACAAAGGAAGAAGCAGCAGAGAGGCAAAAATTTTTGTCTGAGGAAAGTTTATGTTTGGCTGTTGTGTAAAAAGTGATGGTGAGTTGCTCATGCTGACCTCAGTCTCTACTTCTTTACACAGAATTTCCTTCGGGACCAGAACAACAAAACTAACTACAATCTGGTGTGTGAGACACTGCAGTTCCTGGACTGTATCTGTGGCAGCACCACTGGAGGTCTGGGACTTTTGGGCCTCTACATCAATGAGAGGAATGTTGACTTGGTTCGACAGACACTAGAGACCATCACTGAATACTGCCAGGGTCCCTGCCACGAGAACCAGGTAGCCAGTCCAGATACTCACAGAGATGATAAGACTGTAATAATTAAATGAAATTTTTAATTTGAATGAATATATTAATGAATTCATTTGATTTGAATGTAACGTGTTCCGAGCTCCAGTGATGGTGTAGGTGTTTGTAAATGTCTTTTCTCCTCTCCTCAGTCATGCATAGCCAAGCACGAATCCAATGGCATTGACATCATTATCGCTCTCATAGTAAATCCCATTGAGCCCTTGGGAAAGAACAGAATGGACCTTGTGCTAGAACTGAAGGTACTGCAATGCTTACACACTGTCATTTTACTATGGTTAGTGTGATAGAGGCTCTTGTGCCATTTTATGTGAAATGTGTTTTCTATTTCATGGGGGGGGTTTTGCCAAAAAAGAAATCTTCTGTGTGTGTGTGATCTGTTAGATCCTTGATGGAAAACTTACTCGATCTCTAGTACAATCTTAATCTAATCTCTTCATTTTAAAGATTACTATTGGGAGGGACATGTTTTCTTCTGGACTACATATACGTCGCTCTGCATAAGAGCATCTGCCAAATTTTGTAAATGTACTTAATGATACATTTTCCTGCATGATCTCTGACTTTTTCACATTGCTGTATATTTCACAGCCTTACAGTTGGCAGTAATTACATCTAAGAGTTAGACATCCTTAGACATCTGAATATTCTACAATCTTTGTTTCACTAGAATAATGCCTCCAAACTGCTTCTGGCCATCATGGAGAGTTGCCATGACAGTGAGAATGCAGAACAGATCCTGAACAAGATGAGGCCCAATGAGCTGGTGAGTGAGGATTGGTCTGATGGCCTTAGGCTATAAAAAACTAAATTACACATCTCTAGATTATTGTTTTAGATTCTGACTGGGATAAAAGTATGTCTCCCAATGTAGTTAAAACGCATCCCCTGCTGTTTTAAACATATGTCACCCAAAGCACATACCATGTGTATGAATGCAGTGTGTGTATGTGTGTGTGTACAGGTGGACGTGATTAAGGAGGCTTATGCACAAGGATTGGAGAGTGAGGTTGATGTTGAGGCTTTAGGAGATCAGATCACTCCCAAAGATGTGGGCCACAACATCTACATCTTGGCACATCAGGTAGGACTAACCCCATTATTTTTTAGGCTAATATTATTATTATTATTATTATTATTGTTATTGTTATTATTATTATTATTATTATTATCACTACTACTACTATTACTAAAAACCTTAACAATATAATATCATCACAGTGTTGGGGGGGGGAATTACATTTTTCTGTTCATGAACAAGTTGGCATGGATGAAATGGACCAGCAATACACTAGCGGCCCACTTAAAAGGCTCTAAATCAAAGTACTGATAATATCAACAAATAAATAAATCACTGACATACGTTACTGATATTTATGCCGTTACTGTATAGTAGTCGTCGTTTGCGAACTCTGTGTACAAGGATCCGCTATCACATTAAAACCACTGACCGGTGAACTGAATAACTTTTTTGTTTCATCGCATTGGGACCTGCCAAGGGTTGGGATATTTTAGACAGCAAGTGAACAGACGCTGACGTTTCTGATGTGTTGTAAGCAAGAAAAATGTGCAAGCATAGGAATTTGAGCTACCTTGACAAGGGCCAAATTGTGATCATGGACACTCAATGCTCACTGATGTGCATGGGGCAGTGAAGCCTGGCCCATTTGGTCTGAATCGATTACTGCAGTACAGATTGTTGAAAAAAATAATGCTGACTATGATAGAAACGTGTCAGAATACTCTATGCATCATAGAGTTCTTCACCGCATACATCGTGTGGTGGTCCAGGTACATGTGTGTCGCTTACCTGGAGAAGAGACAGAACCAGGATGCTCAATAGTAAGAATGTTTTGGCAAACAGAGACAAATGATGTGGCTATCAAATTCCTTAGATCTCAATCCAATCAAGCATCTTATGGAGCTTAAAGAATCTGTTGGTGACCAGTGTTGAGCTGTAACGCGTTATTCGATCACTGATTACCGTTACAGTTTCAAGCAACTTTACATTACCAATAAAATAAAAGCACTTGACATCTGTATTGTAAAAACAGAAATAATAATTCACAGTAAGCTGCCAGCGGCAGGTAGATGTCTGTCTGACAGTCGCATGCGTGACATCATCTACGGGAGACCTACCAGCTCAAAAAAAGTGAGCATGGAGAGTGAGAAGTATGTGTTCAGTAGCTGGAAATATAAACATTACTTTAAATTCATCTTGGTTAAAGGCAAGAACATTATTGTGTTGTCGTAAGTTTGTAAAAATAATGTGTGACTTAAGAGTTTGTTTAGAGGGTGGGGAAGTAACTAATAATCTAACTAGTAATGTAACTAATTACACATTAGTAATTTGATTACTTTTAAAGGGATCAATCAGTAATCAGTGTTTTAATTACATTTTTAGAGTGACTTAGAGTGACTTGTTGGTGACAGATACCACAGTACTCATACAGAAGTGTTATGGGGTTTATGTGTCAATGGTTCGGAGATGTTTTCGTGACACAAGGGGGACCTTCGCAGTATTAAGCTGAGATGTACTCTGAAAAGTGTATTGTTGCATTATGCCCACATCTAATATAAACTTTATAGTTCCAAGAGGGAGGAATTGAAGTGTGGGCCTGCATACCGACACTTGCGGTTAAAAGCTTTAAGGTTAAAGACTGTTATTGATACAGTCACGCTTTTTGTTGTGGTATTAAACCAGAAAGGTTTCAGTTCTTCATTATTATTCAACTTTAGGTTACTCATTTGTGGAAGTGTTCACATGCCCTGCTGCTGAACTGCTGGTGCCACTTCGCTCCGTTTGTCTGTCTGTCAGGTTCGGTTTCACTTCTGCTTTTTGTTACTACTGAGCCTGACAGGACACAGAGTATTTTTATCCCGCCACTGAGAGACTTTCATAATGACCCAGCACTGTATCTGCTTTTCAGCTTTTCTCTCTCTGTACTTTTATACACACATTCACACATATGCATACATTTACTCACACATGACTCGCACAAGATGAAGGATAACATAGATGACTTTTTGTTTTGCTCAAGATAAATTTAGCCAACAGAGACACTGCCTGTGGCCATATGCTTTTGTCTTATGATGTGTTCAGTTGGATCAGGCAACTAGTGCTATTCATTCTTATGTCCTACATCATTCTCCATGTGAGCTACAACAAAAATATGTCCGCAGGGACTCTGGTGTCTCCACTATATCAAAAGCACACCCAAAGATGACAGAGAGATGGAGAGACATCGTCTAATTCTCTGATCTTTTAGCTCTTAATGAGTAACTTTCACTGAGCTTACTGCCATTTATTATCGATACGGGCTGGTTGTTGGTATTATTCAGTGGTAACATAATTTTACATGTGACATGAGATACAAATTATATCAAACATCATATAATCAATGCCATGGCATGGGTTAAATGCCGTACTGGATTTCGCTCAAATTATGAGAAAATAATCAGTAAATGATACAATTGTATGCGAATGTTTGGTTGTCTCTTGTTAAATGAAATTTTGTTGATTTTCTAAATTAAAATTGAATTAACATCCGCATGAAACAAACTTTAATATGACATATGTCTCATGTGATGGACCATCTTTTTTCAGATTTATTATCTGTTTTTATTGCAAGCTTTTGCTGCAGTTCTGACTATTAATATCAAATTTGTGAAGTCAAATGAAAAGTTAGCTGCAGTTCAAGGTCAATAACAGCATTTATTGATTTCTATAAAACACATATATTTGTATATCGATCACCAACCCTGTTCATTATAGCCTCCTTTTCTGCAGATGAATGTCTTCTCATTTCTCTTTGAGAGAGTAAGTGGATAGATTAAAGCTGCTTCTTTCTGCTCATGATTAGATCTACAGTTGATAAGAAGAGAATTTATAATTGCACATTTTCAGATGCTCACTTCTCTCCCATTTATATCATATGTACACAACATACAGCACAGATGACTATGTGTACAAATGCTCCTCTCTTTGTTTCATTGTGATCATCTTAGCATGGGACGTGTGGATGAATAGCTGAGTGACTGGCTGGATTGGAGTGAAGATTTCTTGTTTGTCAGTCTCTCTCTCTCTCTCTCTCTCTCTCTCTCTGTCTATTTCTGTATACACAGCAACCGTCTTCCTGCCACATTTGTCTCTAGTTCTCAAGTCAGATAAGGAACTGTGTATCAGCTTGGCATTGATACAGCCTGTGTAGTTTGTCCATTCTGCTGTCTTCTTAAGGGCTGAGCTCTTTGCGGCTGATGAATGGAGCCCAAGTTCTTCTTTCTGGGTGTCATTGATCCCTCCCCGGCCTGTGCTTCTATGCCCTGTTGGAAATGATGAGCCCACTGTTTTGTCAGTGTAAGCCGGTGGTGATCAGGAAGGCAGCCACATTCAATCACGGTGGCTAGCCAGCCATCGCTGCTGTGTTAGAAGAAGAATTGCTCTGTTCTCTGTTTGATTAATTGGATTAATTGGATCAGTGTTTGTTTATTCTTTCCCAGCCTCTCCCTTTGCAGTTATGCAAGGCCAGGGAGTGTTGGCATTACAAATGTCGTTGTGACATCAGTTCTGTCAATATTTGTTAGATCTATTTTACTCTGGATTCCAAGTCCAAGCTTTTGCATAGCAATAAGGTGTTACATACAGTCCTTTCACGACTCACAAACATAAATGTGTCTCTCAGCCCTTGCCTCACACACAAAAATGAAGCAGATCCAAATGCTTATTGGCTTCAACATATGGTTGTTGATAAAAACTTTTATTTGGTTTAAAGCTTTTACATTAAATGTATGTTTGATGTAAAAGCTTTTGAATATTCAAAAATATTCTTCTCATTCACATCTTTACAAAAATTGTTCTTTAAACATTAATCCTTTTAGCACCTTTATTTTAGAGTTTAAAGTATGTCTGCCTTGTGATTTTGGTGTGAAGTCAATTGAATGTGAAAAATAATTCTGCAAGACAGCAGTACTTCAGAACAAAGATTGTGCACTGCTGGTCTTTCCTTATAGGGTAAAAGAAAAGTGTCAGCAGGATGAATCTGGGTGCTTGCCCCGAACTGAGGTGTGTTATGAGTGTAGTGTGTGTTAAATCAGTGTTGTTGATTTCCAGTTGGCACGGCACAAAAAGGCACTGCAGCAGAGCCTGAAGCCTGGCACAGATTCAGACATCGAGGGAGAGGAATCACTCAGATACTACGCCGGACACACTGCTCAGATAGAGGTACACACACACGCACACACACACGCACACACACACACACACACACACACACACACACACACACACAGTTCCGGTAAATTAAGAAATGTCAGTGGAAAGCGAGAGAAGACATTACTGCTAACTCTTTCAGCTTGGAGGAGTCGTACTTTAAAATCCATATACTAAGGACGCTTTGTCAGTGTTTTCTCAGTTGTGTGAGAAGTGTTATCTGATTCCTGTTTTCTTGACGCTCATCAGCTGATGTGTGTTTTCGGTCTCAGATTGTGCGCCATGACCGTACTATGGAGCAAATCGTGTTCCCAGTGCCGAGCATCTGTGAATACCTGACAGAGGAGTCCAAAGTACGAGTCTTCACCACCACAGAGAGGGATGACCAGGGCAGCAAGGTCAACCACTTCTTCCAGCAATTTGATGACCTGTACAATGAGATGTGGTGGCAAAAGAAAATGAGGAGTATGTTATTTTATTTCCCGAAACATGTCACTTTCTCTTAAGTCTATTGATTAATTGCTGAATAATAAGCCCATGCTTTAAGAGTTTGTGTGTGTGTGTGTGTGTGTGTGTGTGTGTGTGTGTGTGTGTGTGTGTGTGTGTGTGTGTGTGTGTGTGT